>ANSM01001000.1:0-20902 GCA_000347735.1 Cercospora canescens BHU | reverse complement strand
GGGGGGGGGGTTGTGCTTTTTCAGAGATACCACTACATTCGCTCGAGGGCCGGGAAAATCTTCTTAGCGTCTTGTATTATGATCAAGTCGAGGTTCAAATGCGTTGGGCATTTGCTGGAAACCGCACTCCTTCGCGTCCTTCAGTTTGGTTGTCACTTCCATCTGCCTTGCCTCCCGATGCTTCTGGGCTTACCCACTGCAGGCAGCATGGTCCTCACCTCAGGCTTCACTTCAGGCGTGACTGGCTCAGCCTCTGCACTCGCCTGCCGTTCGCAGATGAGACCCGTCACTGCTTTCCTCGTATGTCGCGAGACATTCTCGAACCCCATGACAACATCTCACACAGCATCAATCAGATGACCGGACCAACCAGAGCAAGACTTCTCCAAAAGAGCTTCCACACGGCGCTGATAACGTCATCCCTCCTCCGAACTGCTTGCACGCTCAATGCCCGCACCATCGGATAGCAAGCACGCCAGCAGAACTTTCGCCCAAGCCCTCAACTGATGACGACAAGATCGAAAGGAGCATCCTGATCGAATTCCTCTCCCGCACAATTACCAGACATGTGCCAAATCCGTAACATCAGCTATACATGCTCTCACTTCTGCACTTTCTGCCTCTCCAGATGTAACGCCCACTACTGCTTCCCTTCTCCGAACCACAAGAAGAGGTCTGCATTTAACGAGGAACGCAAGCCTTCTTGTTCCGGGAATGCGGCCTTCACGATATACTCGCGACAAGAATGCGGGCCATGCAGCAAGGAGAGTGTACAGAAGACGCTTGACGAAAAACTTGCGGCCCTGTTCTCCAAACTAGCATCTCGTAGCGGGCAAAGTTTCGGTTCTGATGGGGCGGGCGATGGTCGGGATGAAAGCGCAGAAGAGCGGAATCAGGATGAACTGGTGAGGATTCGGGAAGAGCGGGATCGCAGATTATATGTCATCGACAAGGAATTTCCGGACGGGAGGTTCAAGAAGAATATTGCCAAGCCTGAGAAGGGCATGGTGGGATCTTCTTCTGTCGATCCCTATTTGGCTGTCGTTGCTGATTCACCAGCGTCCGGCCGTTCTGCCCTTCTTCTGCAGGAACCGCGGCGACGACCGCCCAGTAGCTTGAGAACAGAAGTCTTGGCCGAAGATGTCGAACTTCCGTTCATTCCGGACGACACGTATTCGTCGTGTGACGCCAATCACGGTTGGGCGGATTCTTCGGGAAATTGGCCGAGTCTCAAAGACGAAATCGCTGAGAATGAAGCAGTGAGAGAAGCTGCTGGCATTACAGTCGCTTTCGGCCCTTGGGCGGGACAGAAGGATCCGGCAGAAGAAGCGATGCGTTACTCCTGGTCGATGGATGAGGCAGTCCAAGAGGCCAAGGACAGAAATGCCGTTGCTGCTGCTCCTATTCTTGGAATCACTGTTGCTGAAGGCGACTCCGATATGGGAGTCGAAGATCGAACGAACCAGTTATCCACGTGGTATCATGATTTGGCGAAGGACAATGAAAGCGATATCGATGAGGAAGTCGAGCAAGAAACTTGTGACAGTAGGCAAGAGGCTAGCTTTGGAGTCTTGGATACTCTGCTTGCGGCGCATTGACTTCGAAAGTCGACTCCGAGGTCCGAGTTTCGCGGAGTGCGAATGTAGCATGTTTCGACATGCGAATTCGAATTATCCGTCGTGTCTACTCATCCCTTCAAGGTGACTACGCAGTTCTTGTGTCAGGGAGACTGCTTAAATGTTGAATCAATGGGATGGCACAAACGGGATCCGCGTGCGATACAATATTAGCACTCGTCTTTGTGCCAAGCATGATTATAATGATGTGAGGCCAAGAAGAGTCATGTTTAATTGCCCAGGTTTGAGCTGTTCCAATTATTGCATTCGTCATACGTCTATGGCCGGTGCGCACCTCCTCTATCTTGCTGCACTTCTATAGCCTGTAGCATTTTGCGCAACTCTCCCACATGCGACGCTTTGTGCGTCAGGGTGTGCAATGCGTCGTGTCTCATGTCTGTCGTGTCGTGTCATCCTTCCCAGGCCGTCTAGCTACCGATTCACGCGATCACCCTAACAAACGGCCTTCGCTGGCAAAGTTCGACCGGCCTCCACTCTTAGACGAAGAGCCGCTGTTCGAGCGATTTTGCGCGTGAACATTCGAAGCCGTGAAATTGACAAAGCCATAGGCGTTGTCTCCGTGACCGTTTGCTGGTCGATTGTTGGCAAATAACGAGCGATACTTAGACGAAGACTGCTAGTCCATGTCCTGATTGCTCCTATTGGCGTACAGAGCATCCTCGCTAAACCCGCCTCGAGGTCTCCCACTCCCATAGGCGCTACGATCCTTGTTCTGTCTCTCCTTCTGCACAATGCTGAACTTGCTCCCGAGTGTCTGTGCCTCAGCGACGGATCGGGTAAGACTGGCCAAAAGTGAAGTGAGTTGAACATCCTGTCGCTGCTTTTCGCTCGCCTGCTGTAAAGAATTATGACATTCTGAGGATTCTGCACTCCGCTGGGCTTGTGGTGGAGTAAGAAGCGGTAGGCGGGATAGCATCGACTGTACGCTGCGCAGGAGCTGGTAATTCGTGTTGTCTGGTTGTGCGTCTGACACTGATGCGTCTGTAAGAAAGCTCTGGGGCTGTTCGCTGAGATAGGTGCGAATGAGATTGATACGCTCATTTAGCATCTTGATCGCGTTGATCTTGGCTTGGAGTGAGGAAATGAGCTCGTCGTCCTCTGCAGAAAGCACGCTCGTCGTCGTGCCGTTTGTCTCCGCCTCGTCTTCCTTTGCTTTTGCCTTGCCCTTCCCTTTCGCCTTGGCGTCTTTGGATGCGCCTGCTGCTGTATCTACTCCAGCCCTCGCAACAGCAGTGGCGGTGCCACCGCCCTTGGCGACAAAGTCGACGCCTATCCGCTCCGCATCGCCCGTCTCCACGTCATATGCCAGTTCTCGGAACTTGATGTTGCTGTCCGCCTCCTCTACTGTCTCGTACAAGCTGATGGGCAGCTTCCCACCCTGCAGTCCCTCGACCGTTTCTGGATGGAACAGCAGCAGCATGACACTGTCCGAGCCCGTGAGTTCCTTCGCGTGCAGCAGAATTGGCAAGTGCGCTGAGGTGGGGCCTTTGATGGTGCCAGTGGTGAATAGGGCGACGAGATCGAGCGCAGGCTCCTTGTGGACTTCCTTGTACATTTCCAGGCGCGTCATGAACCAGTCGGCATCGAGCTGCACGGGCGAGGGAGCGTCCGCGAGCTTGCACTCGTATGCGACCTCGAGCGTGAAGCTGCGGCCATTTTGTTGGCCTAGGATGGCCCCGACCGCGGGTCCGGACTGGTTGCGTATGGAATGGCGAGTGATGTAGTCGGAGATGGTGAGCAGCACGAGCGGGTGGAGCTGCACATTGAGCGACGTGTCCGGGCGGCCGGGGATCAGCAACGAGGGCGGAGCCATGGGCCGCGAGATGTGGTCTTGATGTCCGGTGAGCCGCGAAGGTATCGGCAGGAAGTAGTGTTCGAAGTTGTACTGGTCAGGACAGCGGCCAATCTTGACTCCAAGACGTGAAGCCATAGTGGCGGCGGGCAGCAATCAGCCACAGGCGCGGGACCCTTGTCGCCAAGACAAATGCGTCTGTACCGTCGGACACACGATACTTCGCTCTCGATCAAATCAATCTTGTGCACAGTGGAAGTCACAAGTAGCTGGCGGTGTCGTTGGCAGAACTCCATAGATCGGTGGTGATGGGCAGCCTCACTCGTGCCTTGCCTTGACGACACGACAGAAGGCACGAACGATATTGACGAAGGAGCCATGAAGAGAATCAGCAGCACTCACTTCATCTACAATTGCTGCAGCCTTCATCTAATTTACAATAGGACTGAGCGGCGGCTACGGGTCCCTTTGATTTACATGTCCTTCGTGGTACTGCCATCTGGAAGCTTTTTCACGCCATGAATGTCACCAAGGCCATCTCTGCCGTAGATGCCTTCCTCCCGATAGCTGTCAGCCGAGCTCCTTTTCGGGTCCTCGTCAGGCCACCCAAACTGTCTCCTCACTTTCAGAACCTCGTCGCGAATAGCAAGCGTGACTTCAATCCTCAACTGCTGCGCTTCCTTCCCGTACCTCAATTCCTCGTCATCCACGATGCCCAACTTCTCCCCCTCTTTCTCAATCCTGACCATCTTCTTCTCTTTCAACCTCCTCCATCTCTCCCGGAAAGGCTCCAAGATCTTCTCTCTATCCACCATTTCCCCGAAAGCGACAGTTATATCCTTCCCAATTCTAGGCAGGAATCTGGGCCACCCCCTTTCGTTGTCCATCACTTCTTGCGGCCCGTCAATCCACATTGGCACGACATCAGGACAGGGTTCCGACTCCAGGATCAATCGTGCAACACCCCATTTGAAGTACCGCATCACTCGAGCAGGATGTTGATGAATCATGCCTTCCGGAAATATGTGAATCCAGCTGTGTCTCCGCCACGGAAAAGCCGAGGGCGAAGGAAAACTATCTGTGCCAGTGGTCGAGTACGTATACGACAATTCTCCCGAGGTGAAGGGGTCAGAGGTGGAGACTGCTCTCATCGAAGCTGGCGATGAAAATGAATCGTCTTGGCCCTGAGCGACAAGTCCCTTCTTGATTCCATGCGCATCACTCAGCAGTTTGATGCACTCCGTCATGGTTGGTTGAAACAGGCCTCCGAACTTCGAATGCGCAGAGCGATGAGTAGGCAACGTGTTTCCGTAGGAGAAGAACGCGGATAACATGCCATTCTTGAAACAGATGTCGTAGCTTCCCATCGACCATCGCATGTTGTTCGGTGTCCAGTGGTAGCGGAAAGGCAGGACTCCCCAAATTAAAGGGTCGTCGAGTCTAAAAACACAGTCTCAATCGCGGATGCTCACAGAGATGAACTTGGGGTAGAAGAAGATCCTAGCGATATTTACCTACACGCTCGTGTGGTTCGACACTGTTGGACAATCCAATCAATCATGCGGACCCTACGAAAGGACACCTTGCTGAAAAACACTACATACCCGTCACCAAACCCCTTGTCCTCCCCCTCTCATCTTCCCTGTCATCAAGAATCTCCAGAAATCGATCCAAGCCATGGACTTCTGTTCTGTTGAGTGCGTATAGAAAACTTCGGCACAAGAAGCCCACGGTTCCGATGTTTGCGGAGGATGTTATGCGCCAAGGTAGAGAAGGTTGATACGGGCGGTCTTCGTCCGCCATGCTGATAGGAGACGTTATCCGGCAGGCATTTGAGATGAAGGAAAGAGTGAATGGAGGTCAGAGATGTTGAGAAGAATTGGTTCCTGGCTGATGCTTTGATGGCAAGAGCTGGGGAAGCAAGGTTCGGCACGTGGTGCCAAGCTTCAGCACCCGAGGGCGACGTTCGCGTCAGGTTCGTGTTCGGCGGGTGCAGGGATGCGAGAAGCCTGTCGAATTCAAGTGGAAGACGTAAGTGATGTTCTTCGGGAATCGAAATCACAAGATAATTTCACAATGCTAGGCTAGCAAGAACCACAAACTCGAACACGATTTCAATTCAAATATGTCCGGCTATCTCGCTAGTGAGCTACCTCTTGTAAGCCAAAGCATTGTCAAGAATGAACCTAATGCCTTCCTTTCTGTACGTGTCAGCGTCGAGCCACGCCAGTTCCGTCACATTTGCGTCCCAAACAATGTTCTGCGGCTGCTCGAGACTGTACTGCGGCCAAGCTGGGGCGGAAGCAGGCTTTGTGTCGTAGTTCGGATCGAGATCGTGAATGAAGGAGGCCCATGATTTGCTCATGTATTCAGCAAGATCGTAGTAGCTTTGCGATTTGTTCTGGAACGGGTTGACGGTGCCATGCTCTGCATCATATCCAAGACCTTGGGTATTGTCAAAGACGAAAGCAACCTCCTGGAAGTGGACAACGCCTGCAAACCATGGGATTCCCGTGGGAAGGGTGTTGAAGCGGTAGGAGTATGCCGCGACACCGTTTGCCGTCCACGCTTCCATCGCGCCTCGTCGGTTGGCGTGGAAGGCAACATCTCCCGCGTACGCTGCAGCACGTCTGTACTGCGCGCCGTTCTCTGCAGGGTACGAGAAGTTGAGCGGGACCTCCTCAATCGGCGGGATGAAATACGCTGGCTCGTTCGGATATGCTTCCAGTGCTCGAGGGGCGAGAGCCGCGGGCAAATTCGTCAGCTGCGAGGTGTTTGTGATATATGCTGCAAATTCCTCATCGGTATCGATGCCATCCGGACCGAATGAAGTACCCTCGTCCGTGTTGGCGCCATCAATGATCGGAACCTTGACAAAATTCCCCTCCTTCAGCTGAATGGATGCCCATCTTTGGATGAAGTCGCCGTCCACGACCGGATTCCAGCCAGATGACAGGCTGGAAGTCGTATTGAAAAGGTCCTGGAGAGTTTGCTCTGGAATAGTCCGCAAGCAGCTTAAGGTGTCTGTCTCGGCGCTGCAATTCGTGGCGTTGACCAAAGCGTCATACTTTGGCTGATATCTGGCATTCGTTGCGTAACTGTTATAATTGACTGGGTTGCCGCTTTGCATGATACCGGCTCGGAAGAGACCATCATCGCGACCGTTGTAGGCGGTAAGATGGAAGCCCACGCTGCCAGCACCAGCACTCTCTCCCCAGATGGCGACCTTGTCTTTGTCACCCCCGAAGGCGCCAATGTTTTCGTTGATCCAGTGCAGCGCAAGCCGCTGATCGCGAAGTCCAATATTGGTGTTGCCGCTGCCGGTGACTTCTTGAGACGCAAGGAACCCCCACGGTCCCAGGCGGTATGCAATGGACACGCCGATGATGGGTTTGCCGATCTCGACACTATTCTGAACGATCCAAGTAAGATTGTAACGCCTGTCCTGAGTGCCACCCATGTATAAACCGCCACCCTGTTGACGGTCAGTCTGGGGTCGAGAAGGCTTCCAAACCACGCGTGACTTACGTGGATCCACACTCCGACCGGCAATGTCGCATTTTCGTAGCCGGACGGCCTAATCACGTTCAAGTATAGACAATCTTCTGATTGTGGATAACCGATTTGGTCACCCTTGTAGAATGTTAGCTCCCCATCTCAGACACCCTGCAGCGGAATCGCACCCCGTATCCATAACACATCGGCGCGTATTCCGTGGCTTGTAGCGTGCCATCGAACGATGAATTCAGGCTTTGGGCGTTCATGAAGCGAAGCGGTCCCACCGGGGGCTGAGCGAAGGGAACACCTGCACACAGTACTCGTCAATCCCTTGCTGAGCCTTGCTCTTAGAGCCTAGCATACCCAGAAAGTAGTCCTGCTTATATTCGGGTCTGTGTACACCAGCGATCGTTCCATTCTTGACCGTGACTGTCGGCGCGCCATACGACTCCTGTCTCCGGTCTGGCGTTTGGGCATGAGGGACAGCAGACGCGAGACCGATGAGGCCAGCCGCAGCAAGATGAGACTTCATGGCTACGATTTACAGTCGAGTCACTGCGCGGCGGACCAAGAAGGCGCGCCACGGCCAATTACTAGCTCTTGGACTTCATCTTCCGGCCACGCTGTAACCCAACGCCGATCCGTTGCTTGCGATGCTGCCAGAGGTCCATTGAAGCATCGTGACGCAATGTAGAAGAGCGAACCCGCTTTCGACGCTGCGGGCTTTCCCATTGCAGCCTCCCGATCGCCATAAAGCCTCAAATTTGTGCCGTAGCCGAGCAGTCGCACGAGCGTGCACAAGTGCTAAAAGAAGCGGCAGTTGTCCTTGCAGCTTGCGGTTGCACAAGTCGCTGTTCCCCAAGGCACGCGATGCGGGGATTGTGGAGAAATTGTCGGTCGTTCCAATTCGGCTTATTGTCGGCCGACCCGTTGAATGGACATTTGAGCGGAGACAGGTCTAGTTGCGGCGTAGTTTTTTAGGCCGGTCTGTTGCGATTTCTGCCTGCTCTCGCTCGGCTATAGACGTAGAGTCTCGTGATGGGTTGGCTATATTCCGGCGTTGGCTAAGCTCCTACTGCACGGTACCAGTGCAGCGCCACGACTGTGGCCATACGGGAACGCCAACAAATGGCGCGCTATACAATCGTCCATGCTTCAAGGAAGTGGGTTTCGAAATTGCAAGGACACACCACGTGGAGCACACGACCGCCGCGGCCGCGTCTCGCTCAATAGTGCAGTGAGTTACGGCCTCAAGCTCGACTGGAGGAGGTTGATCGAACTCCGATTTCATGAGCCATCACGATTGCATCCGCAGGCTCTCGCCGCCTGTAGCCTGGGCATTGGCATGGAGGTTGGCGTCTATCATATCCAAAGTGTGGAAAGACTTTGCGCTCGACAACCGGCCACATGCACTCGAACTAGGTGGAGGTTCAGTCGCTCGGCTGTGGCGCTATCCTTTCACTGACCGTCACCCCAAAGAACAAGGAGATGGCCAATCCGAGACCATACGTGCCACGCTGAAACTCGTCAATCGAGGTATGGGGTAGCATCATGCCCGGTAGTAGACAAGATGAGGTGAAGTCAGGTCTGCGCTCAGCTTACCACTGACAACCCTGCTCGTACATCAGCGAGGTAAGCGTCTGGAAAAAGCTTTCTCAATGTCGTGACGTGCCAACCAGCCGCTGCCGACGCTCCGGCGGGAAGGACGAGAAATGCTCTGGTTCTCAGATGGGTACAAATGTAGCATTATTTGCAGAGATTACGTCTTCTGGCAGGGTGGACGAGTGTGCACACTTTTGCTATTGCTGCTGTCGACATGGATGTGCGGTGGGAGTGCATATCACTGCGTCCGGTTCTTCCATCGGGTTCAATCGGACCGCAATGAGTGCCGGCTGAAGACGCTGAGCAGAGAGGACGAGGTCGAGAGAAGGAAAGGAGGAGGAGGAAGGTTTGGGCGACGACGCGAAAGAGACACGCTTGCAGGCTTGGCACTGGCTTTCTATTTCTGAGCGAGAGGCTGAGGTTGCAGCTGAGCCACCGGCGGTCAAACAAGCGTCGGTCGCACCATCGCACCGCTGACGACGGCAGCAGCGACGACAGTGGTGGCAAAGCAAGAAGCTTCAGGAGCTGTCGTGCGACTGCTGAATGCTGAACGCTGGTTGCTGGGGAGCAACGACAGCTGTCCTTCATGTCTCTCTCCTTCTCGCCCACTTCTCCTGTACACATCCATACATTCCACCATAACCGCTCCACAAAAGCTTGACCACGGCTGTACCTGTGACGCTCACCTGATCATTACCTCAGAAACTCCTACTTGTACCATATTGCCTGCATCGACCTATCACAGATTACAGCCGCGAGAAAACCTCCCACCAAGACCCAGTCAAGGAGTCACCAAGTCACGACAGCGAAGCACACTATGATCTCGAGATCCGCATTCGCGATCCTGGCCGCAGCAACCACTGCGGCATCACAAAGCGTCCACGTCGTCATCGAGACCAGCCATGGCGGCGCGGGCAACGGCTTGATCAATACCACCGTGACCGTTCCTCTGAACACCATCTACACGGACTCCGCCCTCGACGCCGTTTCCACCCTGTATCTGACGCAGGCCGAAGGCGTGGACCTCAGCACTGTCATGTGCACGCCATTCAGGAATGTCAACGCCACTGGCAACGCGGGCTTGTCTTTCACCAGCACTTCACCGAGCCTCGTGTCAACCAACACTGTGCAGGTCGGATCATTGGTCTGCACTAGCCCACCACGGGGAGCCACGACTACTGCTCCAGCGAGCATTACTCAAACAACATCGGCCTCTTCCGCTCCCTTCTACAGCAATACAACGGTGACAGCTCACAACGCAACATCGGTGGTTCTGACGACTGTGCACCCTACGGTGCATGTTTCGCCATCGACTTTCACTAGTGTTGCAACCTTCAGTGGCGCGAGTGGACAGACGACCTCCACATACACCTCCATTGTGAATGTGGCTGCACCAACGACGAGTGGATCGCCCAGCTTGAACAGCCAGGGTGCTGCTCCAACGAAGGGAGTTGCTGGCTGGATGGCTGGTGCTGCTGTCGCGGGCTTTGGACTGATGGCTGCCTTGTAAGAGCCACTCCGACACGGTGGGGAAGAGAGAACGAAATCGATAACGACACCTTATGAGTGCATGATTGTTATGTGGCAACGCGTGTTCATCCACAGCTCATAGATACCCTTGGTCTCCAGAAGAATGCTTCATGATCCGCACGTTGAAACTTGATTATTTTGCTCACTCTTCCGCGATGTTTTCATAGTTAGGACTTGCCACCTGATCGAAGGCGAGTACCGAAACCCTGGGAGCCCTGCAACGAGCTTGCCTCCACTCGCTGCTCGCCTGTTCGCTCGTACAAACTTCCAGAGCAGCAGCAGAACTACGAATATGGTTAGTCCCTGAGCCACGAGGCAGGTCGCAATGCCTCGAGTGTAATATGGTGCATCGCCTGGCCTAAAGACCAATGATCTGAGGGCTATACGTGAGCAATAAGAACCCTCTTTGCTGTTGTCGCGAGAGCTTACCCGATCACGCCTCCAATGGCACCCGAACCTACTGCCATTGTGGAAACTAGTGCACGCTTCCATTGCCCTCGCACATTATTGGCTTGCCACGTCAAAACGCAAGGTGAATTCGCTATTCCCGCGACAGCCGCAAGGAATACACCGAAGTATCTGGCGCCCACATTTTCGACGAACCCTATCAAGCAGATACCTGAAACCCTCGTCAATATAATCTTGATCATGCATCTCACGGGTGAAACAGACCGACGATCGTCAGACAGCTATTGACCAGTATGAAAGGCGACCGCATTCTCCACTTGTCTGAATAGTATGCCACGTACCATGTGCTGACTCCCGCGAGCACGTATGGCGAAGTACATAAGCATTGAGAAACGGTCAAGCTAAAACCCATTCCTTCCATCAAGATGAAAGGCAAGGCGAATCCGATGCCATAGGCCACCGTTGCCTGGCAGAGGAGAAGAATACTGTAAGCCCAAATCTTGAGATCCCAAGCATTCTTCATGTACTCCTTGAGATTGAACCTGTGTTCCGTAATCAGCTTGCGCCATGACAAACCCGAAGGCCGAGAAGCTGTCCCACTTACTCAGTGGGCATCGCATCTTTTCTGTCGGCTTCAATTCTCTGCACGGCCCAGGCTGCCTCTTCTTTCGACAGGAACTGGAGTGACTTGTGCGCTGTACCCAACGCGATCTTTTCTGGAAAATCCACAAGGAAAAACCAGGAGAAGACCGAGATGACGCATGTCGCCGTGCCATAAAGAATGAAAATCCAGCGCCAACCAGCGACCCCAGGTTCTCGAAGGCCTGTTTTGATGTTCAAATTTCCCCAAAGACTCGGTCCTGTTCCGTGGCCTCCGAGATGCGAGATCGCAAAGGCCAGAATGCCAGAGAAGGCGCTGATCACCATCCCGATGATCAGGAGGGCGGCGTTTCGTTTCTGCAGATCATAACGAGGATACCACACGGATAAGAGGTACAGACGGGCTGGGCATAATTCAATCAGCACACCCGCTAGAGTTTCTGCGGTTTTCCAATGTCAAACCAAAGGGAGACTCACCCGGAAAGAAGCCAGCCTCGCAAAATCCAAGAACACATCGCAACGCGATCAAATCCGCGTATCTTCTCACAAACCCACAAGCAATAGTCGTCAACCCCCACAGCAACGTTGTGCTGGCCAAGAACTTCTTCGGCCCAATCTTCCTCAGCGCGATCGTAGATGGGAACTGGAAAACAACATACGGGGCGAAGAAAACCGCGTTGATCGTCGTGTATTGCGTTCCCGTCAGCTGGAGGTCTGCTCCCATGCCGGTAATCATGGCCAGCCCGATTTGTACCCGGTCAATGAGCGAGCAGGTGTACATTAAGCTTAGCAGAAGCACGACGCGCACATCTATGCGCCGGATAATGCTTTTCTGCTCCGTTTCGGTAAACGAGGGACATGATAGGCTATTACTGGGCGATATTTCTTCTGCCTTGGTGTCCAAGACGTGGGTTTTCTCGTTCTCTGGAATGACATTGGTCTCCGTGTGGCTGTCGCCGCGCTTCAATGGGCCTTCGAGATCGTAGGTGTGCGTCGAGAAGGATGTCATGTTAGGCGACCGTTAGCACTGACACAGGGACGATTCTCGAGGCAGAGACAGATGTCTCGACTTTGCACGAAAGCGCAGAAGTAAACACAATTCCAGCGTGGCCTTGATTACGTGCAACTGCAGTCTCCAGATCAAGGTTCAATTGGGAAGGGCGGACAGACCGGAAAGGCAAGTACTGAGTCTCTGATGATCGGATCCATGGAATGCGTCCCTGGTTCTGGGAACCTTTGTATCACCGCCTTCTGCACACCGGGGATCAAAGCAACCACAGGAATACGTCGCTGATGTCCCGTGCTTCGCCGCATATTGTATGACCGCCGCAGTCAATTTGATGTCATTGGTCATTCTTTTACAGCTTCTATAAACCGGTAAAGGTCGCACGACGACTGCGTCGTAGCGTCTTAGGCCGTCTCGATCGCACCGCCTGGTATTGAACGTTGGACGCAAGGTCTATTTTTGGGCGACTCTTCTCCTTTGTGCTCGAACTCGGAAAAAACTGCTATGTTGACTAATGTAAAGTGTGACCGCGTTGCATTCCCAAAAACTTTGAGACGTGATTTGCGGACAGCATCTCTAAAACTTGCAGCCGAACCCTTGCATACCGATTGTGCCACGGCACGCTTGATGATCTTCCATGCGTGACCATGTGGAACGATCACAAGGTAGGGCGGAAAGCCATATCATGCAAGCTTGATCTAACGTCACAAATCGTGCAGCTCGTTCCCACTGAACACGAACGCCATCATAGGTCCGCCGAAAGTAGGTGATCGAAGAAAACAGGCCATGATGCGCTCGCACGCTCGTACGCTATACACTAAACCGTTAAGCAAAAGCGATGCAGATGGCGCCATGCCGCCTTGCACCTGCTGGGTATCCACACTTTACAAATTCTCCGTCGACGTAGCACGGGCTCTAGGGAAGGGCCCTTAACTTTCGTCTCCGAACGTGCGTCATATTTATGCCCCCGAAGCGCTTCCTTAATCACTATCACTGGGAATGTCCATGACATCTTTTCTTTTGCTTGCCGTCCTTGCGGAAGTCCGAGCCCCTCGAGCTGGTAAGTCCTTTGTGATTGTGGTTTTCTTCTGCGTCGCCGCCTTTCCCTTCGACTCGCGCGCTTTGGGGATACTGTCCTTCATTTTGACTGACGATGCTTTCTTGCCATTGGTCTTTGCTGTTGACTCAGCAACCACGACCTCCCTCTCCTTCCCCGCTTCTCCTTCCTCCTCGTCATTCTGTTGCTCACGACTATCCTCGGCTTGACTCTTAGGCCCCGTGGGGTCGCTAGTAGGCGGTGTCGATGACCCAGCATTCTCCTTGTTTCCCTCTTCGTCTGAGCTCTCGTCCTCATACCGCCAAGAAGCTACGTTGTCGGGATCGTCGTCTTCGCTGTCGCTGATGTCGGCGTAGCTCCTCGCATTCGAAACTCGTGCGCTTTTACGCATGGCGGATGAGGGCGCAGCATCACTCGCTCTCTTCTTTGGTGTCTTCGCTGGCTTTGGCGCTTTTGGTGCCCGGGGTACTTTCTTCTTACGGGCAGCCTTCTCAACCCCATCGGATGAGCGTACCTTCTTCGCTGGTCGCTTTGAACCGTCGTCAACGTGCTTTCTCTTCTTGGGTCGTAGCCGGTCCCTGACCAAGTCATCCATCTGCTCGTCAATCTCGGCTGGCAAGAAACGCTTGTGGGAGACTTCGTCTGCAAAATCTTGATCACGTATCTGCCGGTACACGCTGCTTGGCATCGCCGGCTTGCTGGGTTTTAGCTGAAGAGACCAGCCCTTGGCACTTTCGTATGCACGTATGATAGCTTCGGCGAGATCCGCCATCGTCCAGAGCAGTTCGCTCTTCTCAGGCTCGATAGCATCTTGAAAGCTTCTGGCGCGTTGAGCATAGGCGTAGATGTCTGACAGGTTGTGCTCAGTCGCCACAGCCTTGAGATAGAAGAGGATATACTCAATGAAGTCTGATATGTCCTTCCCAGCAAGCGAGAAGTCTTGGTGATGTGCCAACAGACTCAGGAAGTACGGGAAAACATTCTCCAGGACAGGCACGCCGTCCTTGGCATAGAAGGCAGCACGCGCCTTGAGGAATGTGGCAGTGGATTCCCTCACGGCTTTCGTTGGTTCAAACGCATAGAGAAACATCAAGCTGAAGAAGCGGTGATGGAGTGGCTTCTGCATGCCCGTGTATTTTTTTAGCGCCGAAACGAATCCTTTGCGAACTTCAGGCAGGGGATCTTGCGCAATCCTCGTCAGTCGATGGAAGTCTCGAGCCGCGAAAACCTTGTTGATAGACTTGTTGCAGCAGAGCTTGAGAATCAATTTTCCTGCGCTCAGCCGCATGTGTGCCTTGTGATTTTCCGGCGAAGGTTCGCCAGCCAGCTCACCGTCACGATCGATGATCGTGTTCAGGACTTTGAACGTTCTCAGAACAGCGTCTTGCAGCTCTTTGTCGAGGGTGACGGCGTCTGAATCGGCCAGCTGCCCTCTAATGTCGTTGGCCACGCCTTTTAATGCCCAGAGTTTGACGTTCAATTCCATGTCGACATCGTTCGTCCATGATATATCTGTCTCCTCTGCTGGGTGCCTGTTTCGGAGCGCACCTGTGAGCACCTCGTGTATGGCATCTGCACGGTCTTCTGTTTGCACATGCGCTAGCAGTTGGAGCTGACTGATTGCAGCGAGCTTGGTAGCGGCGCTGTCGTGGTTGACGTCAAAATTCTTCAAACAGTGCTTCAAAATGTCGTTGACGTACATATCCTTCTTCTCGGCCGCCGCAACGATCACTGTGACGGCATGTTTAGCGACTAGTGGCGGTGAACCGAATTTGGCAAACTTCGCCATTGCCTGATAGAACTCTCGGTCCTTTGGCATCTTCTCGGGAAACTGCCTCGAGAAACCCGCGCATGCCTTGAGTGTATCCACAGCATCAGCATCATTGGGAGACGTGGCAGAAGGTGCTTGTTTCCTGAGCGTTTCGCACAACTCCTTGATGTGTACCTCAAAGACCAGTGGTGCTTGCGAGGAGATGTCCTTCAGCACCTCGTGTGCCGCGCTTCCGAGTCCGTTATCATTTGTGCGAGAAATCGAAACGATGGCGGGCACATGGCTTCTGTTATAAATCAGAACCGCGGTAGAGCGTAAGAGCGGCTCTACCGTCTCCGTCGCGCTCGCAATATTGCTGTTAGCACCCTCAAGCCGCTTGAGAACTTCTGCTATCGCGTTGCGGCTCTTCTTGTAGTCGCTCTCAGCGCTGATAGCCATCTTGATGAGCGCAAAATTCCGACGGTCGTGATGCCCGAAGAAAGCAGTGAGGTGATTCTTTGCCGCCACTTTGTCCGGGAATCTGTCTGCGAGAAAGGCAATAAGCCGCTGCAGCTTCTGTGCATCCTCTTTGTTGCTCTGAATGTCTCCGCCTAGCTTTTCACTCAAGTCTAGGGCAGTAGACACATATTTTGCTCTGGAGACCTGAAGCATTTGCATGCCGAAGAATGCCTTCTTGGCCTTTTCATCAAGGTCGCGAATCAGAGCCAATATCCGCTCGCTGCGGATTCTGTCAGGATCCAGTCCCCTTGTCTGGCTGTTTTGACTATCAGGGATCCGCTGGGAGTCGCCCGTCCCGCTTGACTTGGTCTTGATCGGAGGGTAGCTCGTTGGCAGCAACGAGTCAAAGATAGCTTTCGAGATGAGCGCGTTCAAAATCGGCTGATTGATGTACAACGCATTGAGGATGTTTCTGGGAATCGGCCCGAACAGATCTCGAGCTCGTTCATTGCCTTCGATGATCGCTCCTGAGGCGACACCCCACAGCTTGCCCAGAAGTTCGACGGCAGTTGTGGAAACGTGCGGCTTGGGGTCTTTGATACGCGCGGTCAATTGGAAGAGAACAGAACCTTCCTTGCCGGCACCTCCGTGGCTTCCAAGCTTCTGCACGACTGATTGATAGTCGAACGTGGATACAGCTGCAATAGCTGCAAGACGGACCTTCTCGTCATTGTCAGTCAGGAGGTCGGATAACATGCGCAGGAGCTGCGCTTCCTGTTCAGAATCCAAGCCCTTGCCGCCCCCCGAAGTGAGGATTATTCGAGCGCATGCGGTCACCCACGCGGCTCTGACCTGCCCAGACTTGTCGCGATGGCGATCGATGAAGGTCTGGTAGGTAGTTGGATATGTCGACGAGAAGGCCTGCGGAGCCGCTGGAATCAGAACGACGTTTCGTTGTGGAGGCGGGGAGTAGTCAGTCAGGCTTTGTGATGGATATGCTGCAGGATCAAGCGAGGTCGGCGGTGGTGGCCCGGCCGCGCCAATGCCAGCAATCATGTCGCCCACTCCGGCAACACCCATCAGTCGCAATGAGGTGTTTTCCGTGTTGAGCTCGCTCTCGATTTGCGGTAAAACATTTTGTATGACCCCCGGACATGCCCTCCAAAGCTCTCGCAATAAACGGTGTGCCTTCTCGGCCTCTTGTAGATCGTCAGCTGAGGGCGCGATCAAGCCAGCATCTGACTCGTCCTCGCTCTCATCATGCGTTCGCTTCTTGCCTTTTGCTTTGGCTGGCTTCGTCTCCGCTGCTGCCTCTTTTGCATCAATTAGAACGGTCTGGAACCATTGTCCAATGTGGCGGATCATCTTCTCTTCGCACGTGTTGCATATAGACCTGGCCATGTTGTACGCAGGAGAGACCTCTTTGAGCACTTCTGAGAAATGTGTCTCGCCCTTCTTTGTGACAGCGTGAGGGTCCGCTCGCAGGAATTGAGCGAGGATGACCTCGACAATTTCAATAGGAACCGTCTGAGCCTCGTCTACCAGGGCGCAAAGTAGGCTTGTGAAGTTGAACTCAACATTTTTCGACAGTAATTCTCTGCCGCCACCGGGAACATTGAGGGCCAGCACATCGAAGCAATGAGTAAACAAGTCTCTCTGCATCTCCTCTGCACCGGGCAAGTCCTGTACCAGCACTATACTCTTCACCGTTGCGAGCGACGTAATGACGGCCAGGTGCTGAGCATTGTACGTGTGAGAAGGGTCGGCGATTGCGGGCACGACTGTAGAAATGACGAAGTTGAAGATCTGTTTCAACTGACTTGCCTTGTAGGGCGCGTCTGGAGCCAGCAGTCTGAACATTTCGACGATGCATTGCAGGGTGTGAATTTGAACCCCGTAGTCCTTGTGACCGAGAAGGAGAGGACTTGACAACTCTTTCGCTTTCGGTTCCAATGACGCTCGCGCACAGTCGCCTTGTTCAAGATGTCGCAATTCCGTGGCCAATGCCTTTAGGCGCTGCAACAGAATCGCAACGGCGATGGGCTTGCCAGCTTTCCAGGTGAGTGGCTCATCATTCTCGAGCGCGCCACCGCCATCCAGATCCTCTTCTTCGTCCTCATCAACATCCATCGCATCTTCAGCTTGCGACACTTCTTGCTCTTCCGGCTGCCCCTCAACCTCTGCTTCAGCTTCGGGCTCGATATTGGGCTGCGAAGCCCGTTTTCTTGTCGCGCGCGGCATGTCGAAGACGTGGATTCGGGAATGTCTATGCGAGCGTTCGGTGACAGCCGCGCATGCTTGAAGGAAATCGCGCGGGCTCTTATGCCGAAAGAGTCGCAAAGCACGTTGATCGAAGGGAAGTGAAGCTGCCAGTCGGGGCGCGTCAAGTCGCGTGTCTTGCTGGAGCAGGTGGGTCCAATCTGTTCCAGGGTCCACACAAGTCACTTGCGCTACATGTACCTTTGGACATATCATGTTATTACAGGATGTTTGACGGCATGAACTGGCTACCAACGTTATTGCGTCGTAGAAGCTATTTAACGGATGTCCCCTGTGATCGCTTATTGGCGACTGTCGAACACCTTGCTGACAAGAGACAACTATTCCCACGCTCCCAGGCCAGCTTTCAATGCAGAATAGGGATCTGAGCTGCCGACCACGGCCCAGCGACCAGATCCCTAGTGTTTACAGTGATGTCGTTGCCTGTAGTCTGATAGAAGACCACAACATCACTTCCGCCGGACGTGTTTGGAAGCGCAGATACACTCAGGTGGGTCCCAGCCAGACCAGGATCGCCTTGAACTTCAAAAGGCTCGCCAGTGATGGAGCTATTTTCTGCCGCCCACGAGATGTTGTAGCCTTTGAAGAGCAGAGAATCATTGTCCTGCGCATAGAAGTAATTTGTATAGCCGAGGCTTGTAGCCGGATGTACGTTGTCGATTGCGATTGTAGCTGGGAACAGGTCAGCCGGGCGTGCTTTTCAACCAGCGCATGCTTCACTTACATTTTGTCCATACATTGACAGGATGGCTCGTTGTGTTCGTCACATTCGTGTTCGTGTCTTTCCACCAGAACTCTACCGTGTTTTGCTCGTTCACGAACATCACATATGTCACTGTCCCAGGACCCCAAGAATAACAACCCACACCAGCGTGGCCGTTTTTGGAGTCCCAGGTGAATTGATGTTCCCATGTATCGTCGCCATCCCGCCATCCGAGCTGCTGGAAAGTCGTCGCGTCTGATGCATACCACATGTGCATGCCGACTTCCGCGCTGCGATTGGCGTTTGGGTCTTCGTTGGGCAGTGGGGAGTGTGCATAATCACTGTCTCCGTACTCGCTGCCATACCAACAAGCCTGCATGCCGACCATGTCTGCATCATAAACTTGGAGATTCAGATTGTTGATAGGCCCGTCGGTCCAAACATTGCTAGTGTTACTGTTTGATCTTTGCTTGATGGTGTTGTTCTGGTCGATGTAGAACACGTGCCAGGTGCTGGCGTTGTTCAGCACGTAGGACACGGCAGATAGAGGGGTGCTGTTCTTAGCGTCCTGTGCAACAACGGCCGAAAAGTCCCCGCCCTTCCAGGTGCCATCGTTGGCAAGCTGTTTGAACCGAATGTCGCCATTGTAGTGCTGGTAGTACATGACGAGGTTTCCTTGAGTGCCTTCTTGTAATTCCCGAGAGAAAGATTGAGAAGCTAATGCGATACCAGATCCATTAAATGCACCCTCCGTCGAGTAGTATTCGGGATTAATCGCGCCGCCGATGAGAAAGGTTGAAATCACATTGGAATCGCCGCCCGAATCATCGTCATCGTCTTGATGTAGCCCGACGCCCAGCCCGACGCCCAGCGCTATCGCTAGTATAACGATAGCAGCGAAGACAAGCCACAACAATAATGCAGGAATGCCACAGATACGCTTTCTTCGAGGCCTTATCGTGTTGTCTGTCTGCTGAGGGTAAGGCGCCGGCGCAATGGGCGGGATGACCACTTCCTTTTCGCTCTGCTCGTTGGCGCTGCGGTAAGTCTCTGCCATGGGCATGTCGTCGAGTTCGCTGGGAGAATATGGGCGGTCCTCTTTCGACGGACTGCGGTCTACAAGTGTGCCTGCATCCGAGCCATAGCGCGGAACTCCCGTGTCTTGTGCATCGAAGTTTTGATACTGCTGGTATGGGGGAGAGTCATGGCTGCTCGAACACAAGTTAGTGGTCCGGTATCTGCATGCTTCCACGATGCTCTGCGGCAAGGCGTATCTTCAAAGTGCGATGGGAAACCAAAATCCTCGCTTACATGTGCTCAGTGAAGCGCGGTGTAGCAGCAGCCTCAGACACGGAAAACCTTGGCGGTGGACTGTGGGGCGATGGTGGAGTCTCCATATCTTCTTGGGGGGGGGGCCTTTCATGCAGCTTCACAGGTCATTGATGAGCTCTGCAATGTCCAGCATCTAAGAGCGCGAGCGATACGACACAGGTGGAGGAGGCACACGAAGGGAAAGGAAGAGAGTGCGCTCGCGTGTCTCGGTCGAGTGCCGGGCTGACAAGTGCTACTTACTTCTGCGGTGCAGCCGCGAGGTAAGATCTGGCTTGCTCACGTACCAAACACCATGCAAATGTGGCACCCATAGGCACAGAGTCCGATCAGGCCAGCAAAGCTCAGGTTTCCGTGTCAGCGAGGATTGCAACGAATAGGAGTGTGCGCCCAAGCTACAAGGTTGTGCTGCAGTGATGCAATGGACCATCCCGCACGGCTTGAGCTGAACCTTCGGTCGGGATGGAGGCGACTGTTCTTTGTTTGGCTCGTCAGCCACCTCTGTGGTCTGTGGATGCGAGGTGCGCCATCGTCCTTGGAGGCTGCATCGAATGTCGCACACAATCCTGCCGGAGAACGTGTTGGATGACAGGATGGAAGATTCGCCTGTGTCGGTGCTAGAATCAGCTTGGGAACAAAGCATGGCCGGCTCGAAGACTGCGTTTCACGACCGCTTGATCCGGATTTGCTGTAGTTGCGAACACTATCTCTCCCTCGCGTTTTCGCATTTAGTGGAAGCATATGCCGAGAGGATGATTCCAGAACCTCGACGTGCATTTGCGGTCGACGTTGACACCGGAGTGCTTACCTTCAACATGACAGCGACTCTTTATCTTGCGGAGCGCGCGCAAGCGAGCCGCGACTGGTACACCATCTGCACAACACAGCGGCTGAGCTGAGTCTGCATTTGCATCCAGGAAGCTGTCTGCCGATCGCTTGGGGTCCAAATGCTGCTGACACATGCATCCCCATGCCCTCGCAGCCTCCGCCGTGCCGGCAAGCTGATGGCAAAAGCGATGCTGGCACGATCAGGCGAAGTTGGGGAAGGTTGGAAATAGACTTCTTCCAGGGCGAGGATTGGCTTGTCCGCACGTGCCAGCTAGCCTGTCTTTCTATTCTTGGGCTAGTCGCTCCTCTGAACTTTCCCGTCCTTCCTTCGTCGACAGCATGCCGATCATACGCAATGCGAAGAGTTGTCGTGACTGGCCTGGGCGCCGTCACTCCGCTCGCGGCCGGCGTGAGGTCAACCTG
>ANSM01000999.1:0-31064 GCA_000347735.1 Cercospora canescens BHU | reverse complement strand
CGGCCTGCCCAATTCTGGCCCCGCGGGTCAGGCCCAAGCGCGCCGGTCATAAGGTGACCAACTGCCGCTTCAGTGTCGGCCATCAGCCAAGCATTGTACACTTCCCGACCCGGGACTTCGTACTTGCGAATCAATTCATCTGGCACTTCCTTTGGGACGGTCGGCTCCCCTCCGGGTTCTCCGCCTGGGAAGCCCTGTCCACCAGCCTGTGGCTGTTGCATTGGCTGCTTACCCTGGGCGTTGGCGGATAGTCCTGCGCCTGAAGAGCTAGCCCCGCCAGAAGACGATGAGTGTGGATGAGCGCTGTCTCCAGAGGCTGGCTGTCCATAGCCTCCACCAGCACCGCTGGCCCCGCCAGAGAACGACGAGTGTGGTTGAGTGCCGTATTCGGAGGACGGCTGTCCATAGCCACCACCACCTGAATAGCTGCCCTGTCCAGAAGACTGTGAGTATTGGTTATAGCTATACCCGGGATAAGGTTGTCCATCGCCACCACCAGCAGCAGATCCGCCTTGATCGGACGACTGTGAGTATGGATTGGAGCCAGCCCCGCCGTAGGAGTCTCCATAGGCCCCACCACCTGAAGAGCTGCCCTGACCGGATGACTGTGAGTACGGGTTGTAGCTGTATCCGCCGTAGGGATTTCCATAGCCCCCACCACCAGAAGAGCTGCCTTCGCCGGGATTAGAGCCGGATCCGCCGTAGGGGTTTCCAGAGCCACCACTTGAACGATGCTTGACAGTTGCTGTGGCATTACTTGGATTTGGAAAGCCGTGGAGCACAATCACTCCCAAGAAGGATGACAAGAGAAGTCGAGTCATTATTGATCGTTCTCGATCGCCGCTCAATCGATGAGAGGATGATGATGATGATGTTGTTGTTGTTGTTCCGTACTGAGTTTGTTGACTTGGTGGTGTCGAAAAAGAGGTTGGTAGTGGGGACTGAATCTCCAGGTCCATGTGGGGGTATGAGCCTCCTTTTGTGCTGTGTGCTCACGAGGGGAATCGTTTGCCATCGGAGCTGACTTGTGACTTGGTCGGAGTGGCGTGGGCGATTCTCATGGTACGTAGGCCGCGTGCAGTGCTTCACAAACGATGTGACGCTTGATTAATGACCTCGAGTATGGAATTGATTCGTCTTCCTCGAGGGTCAAATGCCGCGGTCAGGCCGCTGGAATCACGTTGCAAAATCCTTGAAGGGATCAGATACGGGCAAGGACTCAGGAGACTGATTAATCACCTGCGCCTCGACCATGCTTAGTCCTGCCAGATAGAGCAAAGTGTCATTGCTAAGATCACCTGTCGGAGAACGACAGAAAAGCAAGACGCAATGATAAGTGTGGGCGTACGGTGCGAGAGAGTTGAGAGCATTGATCCTGTTTCCATTACTACCACAACATAATTACTTTCTACTTCGCTACTCACCTGCTTTGATATTGAGTTCATGTGCTTCTGTCGTTTGTTGCGGCGATCGCTTCCAATTTGATGCCAATTCACTTCTGTGTCTGATGGGAAAGTCTCTGGAGTGAAAAAACCCAAGCAGGACGTCGAATGGCTTTTGTTGGTCAACAATATTCTGCGGCCGGGAGAAACTACTCACTCGAGAGGTTCCTCTTTTGTGTGCGGGCAGGTTGCGCGGTCGAGCCGCGTTTTGAGCATGTCCATTTCGCGTTGTTGCTCGAAGACCTTGTCAACCAGCTTGTCGACCTCATCCTCCGCGTACATGTACGAATCCCAATGCACCAGGTCGTCTTCGGTCGGCTTCCCTCTGCCCAGGATGAAGCGTTGCCAAAGCACAGCCAAATATCCAGGCTTTCCCGATTGTCCCGAGCTATCCTGCTTGGTCTTTCTTTCCGGTGCCTTCATCCAAGGAACGTTATGCACGATCTCAGTAACGCCGATTTCCTCTTTACTCCCATCACTGTGTCTCCGATAAAGCGACTGCTCCTCCGGCGACCACAGTATTCCTTGTCTTTGCAAGAGTCCCGTTGAAAGCAAAGTCTCGGGCATTTGCGGCATGTAATTGATCCCATGGATCAGGATCTCGTGGACAGTACCATCTCGCTGTACAAACGGAATCGTCGCGTCACCGACCCCAAGGAGGAATGCAACACCAGTTGATCCACCGCAAGGCCTCGGAGCACGATACGTCCTGTAGTTCTCTAACATACTGCGGTCCCTGGTTACATGGCTTCCTGCGCCAGAGTCGATGAGAACTCGACGGTGAGCGAAGCGGGCCCAGTCTTCGATACGGTGGGCAACCCTAGCGTATACGTGTGTGGAAAGCATGGTGATAAGGGGAAGGGCCGCCAAATTCATGAGGACGAGATGGATCAACAGGTGGTGGGACACGATGAATTCCATTGTGCAATGTGTCAACCTTGGCCGATACTTGGATGGTAGTATGATTGTTGTTCGCGTCGCCTCCGATAAGTTGCCGAAATGTGGTGTATGCTTGGTGTTGGGGTTGATTCGGTGTCGAGTCTGGATAGTTCGACAGGAATCTGAGGTTTATGTACATAGTGGCTGTACCACTTAGGTCTGCCAGTGGCCTCAAAGTGTTGCTGACGTCCGTGTACCGTGGAAAGCACATGGCAAGTGAAAGCGACCGGGGCGATGGCTTGGGGCCAGATGTGGCCTCATAACTGTAATTCCATGTGCACTCCCTGCTTCATCGAGCCTTGCGCGCACAATCCCATTGACCAATCACCCGTGTTCTCACCTGATCGGTTTTCATTACACCTCTCCATCATTCCCATCCGGTGCGTTTCCGCTGCAGGTTGAGATGCGTATGCTGACAACTTTTCCAAAGTTGTCGCGAATATCATAATCGCGCCGCGCATATCAAACGCGCATTTCGAGCTTCTTCCATCCCTTCACCCATGCCTGCATTTTTGGTGGACCCCGAAACAGTCGACCAGTGCCCTACACTCGGCGTGGACGACCGAACCGATCGCATGGCCAATCCTGGACTGCACCGGTCCGACCTCGTCTACAAGCTCATCGCCATGGACACCTTCGCCACTCAATAGGGAGCTTGACTCATCACTCGACGACCCCGATAGATGCAAGCATGTAGCTCCGCGCGAGATGCCTCGCACGGTTTGCGCAGCTCGTCCGACGGATTATCGTATGGCAAGTTCCGTTTTGCGATGCTGGCTCTGCTTCTGCCATTTTCGACTGCAGAGTGCTCACGAGATTCCCTCTTGCACAATTTGCGACAGCGCTTGCGTAGCGAGGGTTGTCTTCATATTTGAAGCGTCCAGAGTCATGACATACAGCCCGCCAGCGGCTGCGCCCAGGATTTCCTCTTCGGTGGACTTCAAGACACGATTGCTATCAGGGGCAGCGCGAATGTACATGGGCTTCAACATGGATTGTTTGAGCAGCAGGCCAATCGCAGCCAATGCTTGATCCTCGAAGAACGCACTCTTGATGCCCTCGCGGCCAAGTTTGCCTCCGGAGCATCTATGGCAGTTCGACATGTTGACGACCAGGGCCTGTACATTGTGTGCTCCAGTCCCGGCATGAAGACTCTCTATCGTCTCGGCAGCGGATTCCGGGTCGCAGAGGAGGATAATTCGAAGGCAGTTGCAACACACTGCAGCCAGGACGATATCGTCTGACACGAGTGTGCTCAGCATTCTGGCCGGACCGGCTTTGACTGAGAGCTTTTGAATAGTGTCCTCGATCCAGGATTCAATTGCAGAATAGGTCCATCCTTGGTCCATGCTCGCTGTGACTTGCGGGAGTTCTCGCAGCAGGGAAAATGACACTGCGGGACTCGGTCCTTGGACACTCATGGTGTCGCTGGTGGTATGCATTCAGTCGTGGAAAATTGCACTCTCGGTGGGAAAATTGTGTGGGAAGTCGCGGTGAGTGCGCTGGGCCCCAGCCCTACGTCAATGTAAACTTCTTAATATCCCCCGCGAACGAACCGAGTTGTCGGAAATGACGCGTAGGATGATGCATAGCGCATATCGACATGTCTCGCAGAGATTTTCGCAGCTTGTGCGGGCGGCTTCGCGGAAGGCATCGCCAGGACTAGAGCGTGTGCTTCAGACAGATTGAAGTCATCATCACGCGGGCTCCATTGGCAGGTTGACGAGATTTGCTGCTCTATCTTCGGCCTAGACATGGGTGTGGTGTGCGGAGTTTTGCTCCGGGCGGAAGTGCCAGGCCACGGCATGGTATAGGCGAACCGGGATGCGGCACTTCATCTCGTCTAGCGAGAAGAAAACCTGCAACAACATCTGCTCGATCTGGTGTCATCGACATCTTCACTATCGTTTGTTCGTTCAGCACCGGCTGCGCATCGCGTTCTCCGCGAGACACTTCCGCGACGGGCAGCTGGTGGTCTGGGCGGATGAAGAGCATCAAACATCCATCGCACGTGCTCGGCGCCAGCAGCCTGGTCGAAGCTGATGATGCCACTGCCGGCGACCGCTACTGTATGTATCCGCTTCGCCCTGCGCCTTCGCCGGATGTAATTTCGTGCTCCGCTGCGCATCAGGACCTAAATATACCGCCATGTGGCAGCAACGTGAACGCTCACCTCGTCTCGGCGGAGTGTGCGCCGACGAGAGACCTCGGCTGTCCCACAGCTTCGAGGACACCAAGAAGTTCACCAGCACCAAACATTGGTCTGCTCGTTGCTGTACCCGATGCATGAATGGCAACGCTTGGCTTGTCTGTCTGCGATGGCACGCTAGCACCCGTTCCAACTGCCACCCGCTCTCAACAGAGCAAAGTCCCAAAATGCCCGCATGATAGAAATGCTCGTCGTACTGACCACACGCATCTGATATCCTTCCCAGCCGCCGCCATGAAGCTGACTACTGCCTTCTTCACCATCACCACTCTCTTCTCCACCCTCGCATTGTCCCAATCCTCCCCCGCAGACAGAGTCTACGATGACATCTCAACCATCAACCGCAACGTCCTAGAACTCACCGAAACCACCAAAAACTACAACGGTGGCCTCATCAACCAACTGCCCTTCATCATCGACTTCAGCCCCGTCTACCTCGCCACTCGCAAAGGCTTCTACGATTCCCTCCTCTTGCCCAACCCACTGACCCGGTCCGACGCGCAACGTCTGATCGACCATGTCAACGCGACGCTCGCGGTCGACAATCCCATCGCGGTGGAGACGGTGAAGAGCAAGAAGGTGTTCTTCGACGAGGCCGGCACGTCACCTCTTGTCAAGGACGGATTGGAGTTGCTCCTGTTTGCGCATTTGAGTTTCAGCAATGAAGTTGCGAAGCGGGTTGCGGATGAGGAACAGAGAAGAGAAGGACAGGCCGTCATTGATGTGATTACTGTCGCTCTCGAGGACGGCATTGCTTTCTTCTCTTCGTAGTGAGTGCTGTTGCGTGGGCATCGATGCGGATGCTAGAGTCACTCTCGCGTGAAACATCTGCAAGTTCGCAATCTCCAATTTGCACGACAGCCTTATTTGTTCTCTGTATCTCAAATCGATGCTATGGCTTACAGCCCGGTCACCCGAGCACCATTCCTTTTCCTGGCCTCTCTAACTCTTTCCATCCAATCTAGACTTTAGCCTCACTCAACCCCACCCCGACCTATGACGAAGGTGTCCCAAGCTATGTACGCGTCGACATAAACTGCTTCTTGATACAAAATAGTATTTGGCGCTTCACACTCCATCAAGGTCCTCGTACCACACTTCCATTCATCGATCGCGCATTCCAGAAGAAAACAATGTCCCAATACACAATTCCCAGCAAAGGGATCGTCGCCTACGATCAACATACATGGAAACTCGAAAAGCTTCTCACGCGAGAGCCGCAAGAAGATGAATTCCTGATTGAAATGATCGCCACGGGCGTCTGCCACACCGACATCTCCGGCTATGGCGGGATATATCCTCGTGTCCTGGGTCACGAGGGTGCGGGGAGAATCGTCAAGTTGGGGTCGGAATCGCAAGAGAAAAACTTCCAAGTCGGAGATCTCGTCATCTTGTCTGCGGCTGCATGTTTGGAGTGCTTGTATTGCACCACGGGACATCCGGCATATTGCGTCGAGCACGCGAAGTTGACGTTGCAGGCTAATGAGCCAATTTTCGTTTTGGAACGTGATACGAGTAAGGTGATTGGGGGTGGCTACTTTGGACAGTCGAGTTTTGCTTCTCCAACACCGGTGAAGGTCTCGGCGGCCGCCAACGTGACCAAGTTGATGCGAGACGCCGAGGAACTGAAGTTGTATGCACCGCTGGGGTGCGGGATCATGACCGGCGCAGGTGCCATCACGCATGTGGGAAAGTGTGGGCCAGACGATGTGGTGGCGGTGGTTGGGCTTGGTGGGGTGGGCCTCGCGGGTATCTGCGCGGCGGTAGAGAGGAAAGTCGGCACGATCATCGCAGTGGATATCAACCCGGGAAGAGTGGAACTGGCAAGTGAGTTTGGAGCAACAAAAGGACTCTTGTCGACCAAAGAAGCGTTGGGCGACAAGAGCCTGGCGGAGGCGATCAAAGAGATGAGTCCACAGGGTCTAGGCGCAACTGCGATACTGGATACGACACCGAGTGTGGCGATTCTGAACGAATGTCTTGGAGCGATCAGGAAGAACGGTACGGTCTTGCAGGTTGGCGTGAAGCCGGTAGATGCCAAGCTGGAAGTAGACTGTCTACAACACATGGTGAACGGGAGAAGGCTGGTAGGCGTTATTGAAGGCGACCGAGATCCGGCCGAAGCGCTTCCAGAGTTGGTGCAATGGAGCAAGGATGGCATTCTGCCAGTTGGTAAAATGTTCAAGGAGTTTCCTCTGGAACAATTTGAAGAGGCGAAGAAGAAGATGGAAGAGGGCAGCGTGATCAAGGGAGTCTTGATCTGGTAGGTCTCGCTGCGTATTCGTAATCAATATTCTCACCATTCAATCGGCACGCCGTCAACATTCGCATCGCTGTGCTGCCGCCTCATCTCGAACAGCCTCTCGGAGTCGCGGCATTGCCGTACGTCGAGACTCCCTTCGATGACAGCAGGATCGTCTGCGCTCGGCGAAAGCGTCCCGTTGAGGAAATGTCCGCGTTCGATAGTGTCGTCTGCGTGACACAGAATCATTTGCCGGAGGTAGTGAAAGCAATGCGGCCAATGTGGGTCAGCCCGCGGGTCGACGCCAATATCGTGTCCATTCTTGCTGATGGCATCCTGGCGGGCAGTCTGCAGAGCCTTGCGAATTCCACCCAGACAATGCAAGGCATGCAGCATCGCGATGGCACCAAATTCACCATTGACACTTTTTCCTGCGGAATCGTAAGGTGGTAGATTGATGATGCCATTATCTGCAACGAGTTCGTGATTCCACAATTCATCGTATTTATGTTCCAGCGACATGTAGCGCCAATCCGCTCCATAGCTTTTGTGCGTGGTGTAGTTTTGGACCGCGACGGACGTGATGGTTGTGGTTGCTTTTGTCATTCGTTGAATAGCGAGCAGTTGAATCAAGGTCAGGATCACCAAGCCGGCGGTCATGATCTGGTTAATGTGTGTTTTGAGGTAATGCACTGTGCGTCGAGCCAGATCTTGCTGCCCATCGCTGTGTTCCGACTTCCATGGTGAGGCTGGGTCGTGGGGCATTGGTGATTGCTCGGGATCATGGTTGTGAGGAAGTTGTTGATACGAGCCCATCGTGTCGATGTTCATGTTGAACACACTTGGGTCAGTGTGCAGGCTTGACAGCGGGCGTCGACAGACATCTACCGGCTGTGAACGTCCACCGCAATGCGGAATTGCCACATGGCCATTCATTCAGATGCAACCTATTGACTCCCCATTCCGGAAAGAACTTTGTCAGGCACAATGCATTGTTCCACATGACGCGTCGTCTGTTCTCGACAAGGACCGAGACCGGTTTTGAAAGACGACTGCGCTCGATCTGACTTGTCACCTGAAGCAAAGCGGTCAACACACGCAGAGTGCATGTCGGTGAGGAACACCGGGCGAGTAAATGACCTGTTCGTAGACGATATCTGCACAATGGCATCCCTGGTATCCTTCACCGTACATCTTTTGTATCTTCGAACCCCCTTTATTGCGCCGTCGCTATGCACTTGGAATCATCTGTTCTTCATCTATCCTCTTCGCTCGACCCTGTTCAGCTTTCGTGCCGTCATGATCTGGATCCATGTCAGTATGCTCGTTGCCAGCCTCATCACTCACACGCAAGTTCATCACGCACCTGACTCCTTGTCCTCTGCCCTCTCACCGGCAAACTCATTGCGTGTCTTCGCCCTCGGTATGCGCCCATGTCTCGCAATCGCTTGATGTTGTCCTGCAATTGCCGTCTCAAATCGTTCTCCAACGTCATCGTACTCAACTCTGCAGCTAGTGAGTTGATTTGCCGGTCTTTCAAATTTCCAATGCGCGCGGTGTTGTGAATGTGGAATTTTGCCATCAACTGCTGGCAGACCTTGGGCCCAACGCCATAGAACTTTTGTAGGGAGGTGCGCACGAGGTACGACTCGGCGAAGTTGGTTCCGAAGATGAAGACCTAGGCGGAGTCAATGCGCCATTGCTAGACAGAGAGTCGTCGGTACTCACCATGGCGACGGCAGCGGCGGCGGCGGAGAACACAGAGAGGGCGGAGATGCAGATGCTGGTCGCCGGTTCCTGTGAAAGGTGCGGAAGCCCAGATTCCGGAGCGGAAGTGAGTCCGGCGACAGCAATGCCGAGCCAGGGACCGAGCGACAACCACAGCTGGCACTTGGGAGCTGTCCCTCCATCACTCCGCTTCGTCTATTCCCTTCGTGCACCACACGTATTGGGGCTCACACACACACCCGCCATGGCCTCCCTGCAACGTCTCCTCGTGTCCTTCATGGTCATTTTGACCTTCGCCTTCGTCTTCTTCGCTCAGTCCACCGAGGCACAAAAGGGCCCCAAGATCACCCAGAAGGTCTTCTTCGACATCACGCACGGCGACAGGGAATTGGGCCGCATTGTGATCGGTCTGTACGGCAAGACTGTTCCAAAGGTACGATGGTACCCGAAGCAAGAGCAAGGCGGGCGTGGCATGAGCGAGAGAACTGATGATGGTGATAGACCGCTGAGAACTTCCGTGCACTCGCAACTGGCGAGAAGGGCTTTGGCTACGAGGGCTCTACCTTCCATCGCGTGATCAAGGACTTCATGATTCAAGGCGGCGACTTTACCAATGGCGACGGCACTGGTGGCAAGTCCATCTATGGCAACAAGTTCGACGACGAGAACTTCAAATTGAAGCACTCCAAGAAGGGTCTTCTGAGTACGTCCAGCGCAGTCTTGTGCTCCGCACCGTCCGCTGACCTAAATCTCTCTAGGCATGGCCAACTCGGGCAAGAACACCAATGGCTCGCAGTTCTTCATCACCACCGTGTTGACATCTTGGCTCGATGGCCGTCACGTCGTCTTTGGCGAAGTGCTTGAGGGGATGGACATTGTCCACAAAATCGAGAACGCTCCCAAAGACGGCCGCGACCGGCCCACAGAGGACGTCAAGATTGCCAAGAGCGGCGAATTGGAGGTTCCGGAAGAAGGTATCAGGGCTGAGCTTTAGAACCACTCCCATGTACGTGGCTTCAGATCCCAGTAGTCACTACTGGGAGCTCGCAGGAACACCGTTGGGCTAATCATCCATTTCTCACAGGGCTCGAAGGCAGCGCAGAACCGGTGGCCCCACTCGACGACGACGAAGTGTTCGGCGGTAATAGTGCCAAGGTGGTGGGAGAAAGCATTGACAAGGAAGCTTTCTCCGAGGTCGCTGGCCGCTTGAATCGCGAGCAGCTTATTGGCGCCTCTCAAGGCATGAGCCTTTCTTTCAAGCTGTTTCTCGTTGCATGCATTATTGCTGCTTGCTGGATGTTTGTTGCCGCCCATCGCTCAAGGAGAGGCGGAAGAGTCGCCGGAAGACACGGTGCGTACCCGGAAAAGGCACTAAGTAGTCAGGCCTAGACGGACGTTCGACGACGAGTATGACACACAATGAAAAAACATAAATCACAAGTGACTATTTACCCAAATTGTCAGAAAGAGCGCCTATTGGGTACGAGTTCTTTGTCTCTGCTAGTGAAGGTAGCACGCCTGTGACCCGTGCTTCTGTCTCTCAGGAACAACACCTGGGAAGAAGAGCACACAGCGGCTTGATCCGCCCATCCCAGCTGGTCAAATACCCGCCTTCGAGCACGATCTGGTGTGTTTGCGGTACAATTTGCCACATTCTGGACATGCCCTGGCGAAGATATCGCTGCGCGGAGGCATGCTTTCTGAGCTGAGGGTTGAGTGTGAAAGTTTTGTGACTTGGACGATTAAGTTTCTGAACTTGGACTGTGAAGAGCAAAAGGCGAGGGAAGGCTGTTGGATGGGCCTTTTATACCCAGGCTCTAGTGGGAGAAGCAACATTCACGTTGTAGTGCATGTTGTCTCTACGGATGCTAATGGTAAGTAAACCCACGGACTTCTTCACAAGGCGTTGTGTGTTTGATTCATGGTCGACTGAGAGATTTCCAGCAAGCGCGTGAGACTTCTTCACGAGGCGTTCTGTGTTTGATGTATGGTCGACTAAGAGTTCAAGCGTGACAATCTCACGCAGGTAGACTCCTGAATAAGATTCAGTCGAAGAAATGGATCCTCATCCTCACTACCGCAGGATCGGGCAGAAGCAATTCGTGTTACTCTCTTTTCATTCAAACAACGAAATTCGTCTTTCGACATCCACACGCCGGTGTGTCGTAGCCCGCTCATCTGTCGGCGGTCTCTGAAAAGACACCTGCGTCCGCTAGCGCCAAATATACCAGGCCAATATGACTTCGTCCTGCCAATGAGTCAACTAGACAGACTCAATGTACAGTCTCAGCTCCACATCGCCGATTGACATCTGACAGCACACACCTGGCACAACTTCAACCACTATTAACCTGTCGTCTTTTCTCTCGGGCTTGATTCGGAGCCACTCTGAGCTATCAAAGTGCAGCATCCTTCTTCCTCACGACCCATGTCACCATCTGCGTATCGATGACACTTGACCTTCCCAATTTCCAGCACTCCTCCTCCGCCTGGTCACAGAGCTTCTCCAAGTCGTCCGCCTGCTGCCCTCCCTTTACGCCGCTACTGCGTAATCCTGCACACCACTCCCTCATCACCAAGAATGTGGTCTCTTGCTTGATTGGTAAGGCAGTGGGGTGTGTCCAATTTTTCTCGAGAACAATTAGCATGATTCGGATGAAGAAAGCGCTTGGTAAAAATCAGTAAGCATGTGAGAAAGATGTCAACCTTACCTCATGGGCGACTAGTTCTCCTCCAACTTCTGCAAGCCTCTCATGCAAGTTCTGAACCCATGATTGCGTACGATAGACATCCACAGACTGCGAAACTGCTTTCCGCATACGTTCGAGCGCCGGGCTCGCATGGGCCGCCTCTTCTGGTGTGAGATCGTGTTTCCCAGCCACCATAAGCTTCTGCGACAACGAGTCGTACTCTTGCCAATGGAGGTAGCCGCCTATTGAGGTGAGATGATCAGATTTTTGCACCGCAATTTCGCCCTGTGCAGTCGAAATGACAAAGTAAACATAGTGGAAACTTGATTACGTACCAGGCTTAACCAACGCCATCAAGTTTCTCAACAGTGGCATTGGATCTCCGTTCTGAATGATCAGCATCAACAACCTTACATGGACGACGTCAAATCTTCCCTCGAAGCCTGAGGTTCCATCCGATTCACTTAGTCGTTTAAGAATATCGAGCTTATGCCAACTGACATTCGAGGGCGTCCACTCTGTCGGTGGTGTCTGTGCGAGATCGATATCCAACCCTTCGATTCGAGCTTGACAGGGGAGCGATCCAGACAGTGAAAGCGACGTCGACCATATCCCAGTTCCCGTGCCGACGTCCGCAATCAGGAAAGGGCGGTCAGTATCTGGAGCAGCGGGATCTCCAGCTGGCAGAGGGATCGCAGGATGTAGGAGAGAGGGTTGGCCGGTGGTCCAGAGAAGATGTTGTAAGTTGAGTCGCACTGAAGCGAGGGTGTTCCTTCCAAGAGGATACTTGGAAGATGCAGACGTGCTGGAGCCGCTTGAAGATGACATGATACGTGAAGATGAGTTGCAATGGTTGGAGAATTTATTCTTTTGATCGGCAAACGATTGATATATGTGGCTGCTGCTGAATCAAAATGGTTTGTGCGAACATCTATCTCGGGTGGTACTTCGGATTTTATGAGTTCATGTCTGCCTGGAATGGTTACACAGAGCCCGAAAAGGACGGAGGATCGTGTCGTATGTTGATGCCTGGAAGCACGCGAAGATGCCGTGAACCGTGATTTGAAGCGCCAACGGAATATACTTCTTATACGTTTCTGATGATGCAGCAGCCTGCAGGAATTAGAAGTAGAGACCAGCACGACTCCTCCAACCCATGCTCGAAGCGAGATCCTGGCAAGATGAGTCGTGACGACGTGTGCTTGCCATGTCATAAGCCTACCAAAGCATAGGCCTATAACATGCAGGTCGAATACGATCCTATTTAACTTCAAGACCACAAGGCGCCACTAAGAAGGTGTGCATGGGGCTCGTGTGCTCGGCGACCACCATGCTGTGTGATCACACGTGGAACGAACAGCTCGCTCTGATCTATGCAACGTCTATTCTATCAAACAACGAGCAGGACTTTGTCACAAATGCTCTCGTTGCATAATGAAAAGTGCTTCGGCTTCGGCATAGACTTTGCCCATGCCATCTTCCATGGTTCCGGTGACCCATGCCTTACGGCCTCTATCGATTTGTCAGCGATTTAGTCCACATTGCCGATCTTGGAGTATTTACTCATGCTTTGACAATGCGCAGCGGACAAGTATCACATCTAAAGCTGACGTGAGTTGCTGAGCCCGTGGGATATAAAGATCCGAAATACGTACTTGGTGTCGGCACCGGCGCCTTGTACTTGATCGTAATCTGCCCCGTCATGGAAGGTCGCGTCAAAACACGAACAGCTCCGACTCCTAAGCATTCGTCGAAAAGTGCTGCAATTGTACCTCCATGCGCTAGTCCCGGATGACCATCCAGTCCGCCGCCTAGACTGACTATGACAATTGCTTCTTCATCGTTATCTTTGGTAGAGGTCTGTGGCAGTATAAGCGTGGAAAAGACGCGAAGAAGCTCGACCACCTCACCTCTCCGGATTGTGCATCGCGAGACCGAGCAAATGCTTGACATGCCCGGAGACTATTCACTTGTTCAACGCATCTCCTAGGCTATTCCATAAATCAACATACTTACGTGTCAAATGTAGCAAAGGTCCGACTAAACAGAGATTGCGTCGTGGAATTTCTCGTGATGGTTCGCGATGGGTAGGCGATCTCTTTCCACGTTGGATCACGAACGATGGCTTGCACCCATTCTAGGTCATCGAAGTCGCCGAGGCACTCGCCTGGAAGTTCACTCGCGAGTCGTGCGTTCCTGAAAATCTGCCGTGGGTCTACTCGTGCATCGCCTGCGCGTGGCTTCTTGTTGTGAGCCATCGGTCTGCAGTTTCAAGGTATCACTCTCCAACAGGGCTTCATCATGTTGATGGGTGCTGCAGCCTCATTTAACCGAGGAGCCAGATCGCATGTGGTGTCCGCAGCCTCGCTTACCGCAGACTAAGCGCCTACGGATCAAGATCTAGTCAGCAACGACTTCTCGCCATTCAATTGACGATTCCGACTTGTTCCTTGGTGACTTCGATTCTTTTTGCTTCTCTGATGTGACGGCATGTAGCATCTGCTCACAGCAGACCAAAGGATTTGTAGTAGGCGCATGTGATTGAAGAATACAATCAGCTGCCAACCTCAGCACCCCGGCTTGCTGCAGGATGACGACGAAGTGCTATCGGCTTGGCCGTTGCTTGCTGTCTCGACCAATCGCTCAACAGAGAGCGAGACGGCCACTAACGGATGTCTGCATCGCAACGCAGAGTTCGCTCTGCAGCCAGTGTCATGCATCATGTTCCTCCCGATCTTGATGGCCATGTCTCAGTCTGCAAAGTATAGATCAGCCTTATGGATACCTTAATATTCCTTGCACGGGCCGCTGGAAGGATCTCAAGTCTGATATTTGAAAAGTATGTGTACACTGCACAGTAGTTTGTTGACCCTGATCACGCGCTCCTCCATTCCATGTACAACTGCCAACGCCTAACCACACTCACAGAGCACAGACTTTACTGTTCGTCAGACTTGCGATTGGATATAGTACCAGCGGCTGCCCAGAAGGAATCGTCAACCCAAGATTACCACGACTGTCGGTTGTTAGTCGTGTGCAGAACATGACCTCCAGCACTTGAAGATTGGGACCAAAGCCAGAGCTCGCTGATGAGATCGTGACTGTGCCCGTGTTGTCTGGTTCCCAGTTGTTGAAGACTCCCACTATCTGCTTGTCAGGGTTGCCTTTGCGCATGACAATCACAGTTCGACTGATGGCCGTTGGGGTGGCCTTGTACGTGACGTAACCGCTATCCTGGAAGATTGCCCAGTTCCGTATCTGGTTGAGCTTTTGTATGTGCCTGTAAAGCTCCGTGTCCCTATTGTAGCCTGAAGGCCATAGCGCTTCGCGATTGTTCGGTGTCCAGCCCCCTCTGTAAAATTGTTCTTGTCCTTGATAAATGATTGGGATGCCATCCGCTAGCATTTGAAATGCGATGGCGTTCTTGATCCGTGACATTACAGGAAAGAACCATGCTAGTCGGGCGTTATCGTGATTCTCAGTGAATGACCCCAACAACGTCGTGTCGCTGCATGTGTACTTCATCCAGTTCATGTTGCTGGCCAGTGTCTCCATTGATGTGCTCGAGTTAGAAAACGTTTGTCTGATCCAGAAATAAACAGCGTAGTTCATGACGCCAGTCAATGAGTTCTGATAGGAGCAGAGCTCATTAGGATTCCCGTTCCAAACTTCTCCTAGAGCATGTATACCTCCTGCTGCGGCCTGGAAGCCCGGCCAAAACCCCTGGTTCACTTCTCGAGCAGTGTCTATGCGCAGGCCGTCAATCGAGTAGTTAGCCACTAATTGACCAATCCATTGTTGAAGCATGCTGGCGACAGTCGGGTCTTCTGTTCGTAAGTCTGGAAGTGCGACTACATCAGAGCCCATCCAGCATCGTTGTATCGTGTCTGGAATCTTCATGTCGATCGCACAGTTGTTGTGAAAATAGGACTGTTGATTGAAAGGATTGAACTGGCTGTAGTCGACCGTGTATCGAGAAGAGTAAGAAGCCATGTGATTTGGAACCACCTGCGAAATGGATGACGAAATTAGCATACCTTCGGAAACAGCTCGAGATCTCTCGCGACGCAGCCTTACATCAACCATCAGATACATTCCCCTGCGGTGAATCTCATCAGAGAGTGCTCTCAGGTCGTCACCTGTTCCAAACTGTGAATTGACTGAATACAGGTCTTGTGCCCAATATCCGTGATACGAGTTTCCATCTGCACTAAGATGCACATGGTTCTTCACTACTGGACTGATCCATACCTGCAATGCATAGCCATCAGTCCTGGTGAACATGGTACGAGATCAAGCGACTGTACCGCTGTGAAGCCCATTTGCTCTATGTAGTCCAATTGGTTGATGATTCCCCTCCATGTCCCGCCGCAGTAATCGTTGATGTTGCAAGGTGCGGTCGTCGATCCATCAGTCCGCGCGAACCTGTCTGTCATGACCTGGTATATCGATTGGGACCTCCATTGCGCTGGTGTGAGACAACTTGCCAGCACAACAAAAGCGAGTATCGTCGACAAGAGACTGATGAGGGACGTCATAGTAAGCTGGACGCAGCAAAAAACGAGTCACTGGTATGCACGGAAGCTCCGCGCCTCAAGTAGATGTCATGTAGATGTTATAACATATCCTTTGTTGCTATGGCAGGTGACCCGCTTGCAGATATGGTGTGAGTTTGGCGGGAGACCTGGTCGCAGTGGTGTCTGTTTGTGCCCTGTCTGGAGTTGCAACACTCAGCCTTGCGCATGAACTGAGTAAGGTAAGTACTTACCTCACCCGTGGACGTTTGACTTGTAGATACGAGTCGCCAAACGTGCGGACATAGTCAGACAGAGAGCTTGAGTGCTGGAGAGTGTAGTGATCCGAGCTGCCGGAAAGTGTCAACTGGAATGCTGCTTCTGCCTTGCGCGCGTCGGACCCGGAAATCCGATTTCCTGTGGCTTCGCTCCAGAAAACCAGAGCATTGGTTGACGATCATGCCTTTAGGTTCACATCGCCGGTCCTCGTGGTGGTGTCCTCGTGGCTGCATAATCGAGCATTCCTGACATTTCGGGAACTCTGGCTGTGCCGAGACAGTAGAGATGAGACATTGCTATGATCGATTGTGGCACAAAGGGATTCTGGACTTACTCGGAAAGGTCATCTTCCAATATGTACTAAAATTCCAACGCGATGACCCCAGCTGTCAAGCATCCGCACGCCATGATGCGAACTGCTGCGTCCCTGATCAACTGAAGTACCAACTAGGCACGTGCCGTTTCACCCAGCCGGAGGCCTGCACAGCCTCGGTGTAGGTCTCATGCTTTTGGGACGGAAGGGGCTTGTGTAGCGAATAATGCTGCATTCCACGTTGCGTGGCCCGATGCAGCCAGACATCTCCGTCATTCATGTGGAAAACAATATGATTGAGAAAGGAAGGAAACCTGTGTACAGTCGCTTGTGGAAGCAAGGCACGCTTTCCAGATTTCGACGTACCTTCAAGCTTGTGCCCACAAAGTCGGGGCATCCCTCGGCGAGCGCTAGATACCGATTCTCTTTCCTGCTCTCATAATGTCTCCATCACCCTACTGCAATCTCCTCTTCTCTTGCTCAATGATTTGCGGCACTTCGTCCTCTAAGCTACCTTCTTTCGGCTGCCAGCTCAGCACTTTCTTCGCTCGTTCTGCCTTTCCTTGTGAGTTCAGTCCCCAGCTCAGGGCTTGGAAGTCGGCCAGTTCCCACGCCTCATCCTTGCTCAGCTTCTGCTCCTTGAAATCTTTCGGAATATACCCAGCCTCTGAAGCCTTTTGCGCGATCAGCCTGGACAAGTCTCCCCAGACATGCCTGCCATTCGCAACAAAGAAGTAGCCTTTCTCGCCCCACAGCTCTTCATCCAGCTTCTTTCCCACGGCAGCGTCCACGAGAGCCAGGTACACTTCCGATAGGTCATGCACATGGACATTATCCCAATGTGCTCTACCTTCGCCGATAATTGGAGCATAGCCTTTTTGCAAGATTGTCTTGGCCAGCTCATAGGCTTGTCGGCCACGGCCAGAAACAGGTCCACGGCCGACTCCGTATATGGTTGGTGGGCACACCAAAGCAGTCTTGATCACATCCAAATGCTTTGTGCCAGCTTCAAGGACAATTTTGTCCACATTGCGATGGAATGCTTCATCTGGAAGTGACGTGAGCTCTTTGACGCCAGACCAATCGTTGAACTCGCGATCAGGCTCTTCTCCGAAGCGTTCTTTGCTGGAATCGAAATAGGTGAGGATTCCCGTGCCACCTGTGTGCAGCCAGAAAGCGGGCCTGTCAGCAGTATGGCCTTTCAGGATCCCGGCTTCGATAGCCTTTGCAGCGCCTTCGTGGTCGGACGCATCCGCAGCGTCTGAAGAGGTCAGCGACTTGCCTCTCTGCGCTTGAGAGTAGACTGAGCTTACGGAGAATGATGTCGGCTTTCGCAGATTCTTCTTCGATGATGCTGCTATCGTCAAGCCCACCAATCACCACTCGCACGTCCGGATAAGAGGCTCTGACTTTGCCGGCCTTCTCCTCTGTACGAATCAGTGCCGAGTACTCGTAGTCTGGATGTGCCTTGTGAATTGCATAGAAGGCATCGCCAGCGATATAGCCGGTGATGCCAGTGCTTTTAGAACGTCAACTCGAGGAAACAACAGTCGTCGAGTATGAGGCCCAAGCTCACATGAAAATCTTTGGCGCCATTCTGCCCTCACAGGTTCTTTATTATGCTGAATTCTGGACGGAGTTCAAGTAGAGTTTGTTATAGGCAAGGTTCTCAAATAATGGACAGCAAGGGCAGAGACCTTACGCTTTGTGCCTGGACTACGACGGCAACTGACTCGTACCGTGTCATGAGCTTGATTGACAATCATGAACATCTGTATGACGTTGTGCGAAATGACGAAGAGATGGAAAGTGGAGGACAGCGGATCAGTGTTCTACCCAGCCAATCAATGCGTAGAAGACAGCGACCGAGCTAGCCCATGTCCTCGCTCATTTCCACAGCTCGATGCAGATCCCGTCGACGGATAGACATCATTTCTCGGAGCAGACCACGAGCAGCGGAACCAACCAATCACCCATCACCGCATCGGCCAACGAGCAACGAATCCGAGGTGGCGCATGCGTTGATAACATAAAGTCGTCATTATCAGGTACAGATCTTGGCCAATCGAGTGTTATTGATCCTGTCCGTGTCACCAGTCCAGGATGTTTTCAGGCCTCCCATATACTGAGCAATCGGGTTCGCCGGTAAGCGAACAATCGCTTAAGACTGCCACAGCAGAATTGTCAACGAGCATCTTTGGCGATGCATTTGATGTACATCAAGCGCCTTGGAATTATGCCGCGCCAGACTTTCAAGCCACCGTGAGCTTGTCTGAGAAGAAGAACCTCGCAGTCTCCGAGCTCGTAGAAGTGCTCCAAATTGCGCGAGAAGAATTAAGCAACACGACTGTTCGTGTCCTCAACAGCCATGCAAACGTGCCTGGGAAAAAGGACTCCGCGGAATGCTACGAAATCTTGGAAGCGCGGAACTCCGCCACCCCCAGCAAACCTCGCCAGTACATGACCAAAGCCATATGGAAACGACAGATCGATGGTCGATGGCTCGTGACGAATTTCAGCTTGACGCAACGTCCCGAAGGTGCAACCAATTCCACTTTCACCACAGGTCTCTTCACCCCTCCAGAAACCCCAGGTGGAGGACCCAAGCCGCTCAAAGTCGCCATCGGCGACACCCTCAAAGATATGACGGCACAATTCTCGCGGGGGATCAACAGCCACCAGTTTGACATCTCTCTGCCCCCATGGACTTATATCAAAAAGGACAAATTCCGCGCGTCGATGCCACCTGCCGAAGATCACAAAATGACGTTGGAGGAAATGATCAAGCTGCTGATGGTGATTTGCGAGCACAGTCCTACCGCCCACAGTACGATTCTGGATAGTAATGTCGTAGTGAGAGAACATATTGGGTGGGCGGAGGTATGGCAGAACTTGGAACTGAGAGACACGGAGACGTCCAAGGGGGTTGTTCACAGTTATATCGAGAAGACAGTGTGGGAGAGGCAAGACGATGGGGCGTGGCTCGTCGTGGAGTACAAGAATATTCGAGGTTTGGATCGAGCGGGACTTCCAAGGTGATGAGCGCCGCCTTATCTAGCATGTATGGAATGCGACGACGGCGTGTCGAGAGACGCGGCCCGGTAGCGCGGAAACCGTACTGAGCTGGTCTTCAGATGGTACTGCTTTCCGCGAACGATTTTCATATCCTGCTGCGGAAGTAGATGATGATATGTTGCTCGACCTTGCCCTCCGCTAGAAAGCAGAATCGAAAGTGAGCCGATCGGGATTGACAACTTCGAAAGCCAGTGTTTCCGGCCTTGGTTGTCTCTATCAGCTTGCATATTCGTATTTCTGATCTCTGCATCGTATCCAAGCGCTCCAGCATCCTGCTAGGTATAGAAACAATATGCAGAAGACAACGGAGAATCAAGATTGCGACAGTGTGCGAAGTGTCGAGCGTCAATTTTGCTTTGCTAGGAATACCAGTTGAGACCTTGGTTGATTGCCTCTTTTGCATTATTAACACATCGTATTGTGTTGCGTCTTTATCTGCACGCCCTCATGTATAACACAATCACTATCGATTCCATTCTCTGGGGTCACCTTGCTCCTTGGTGTACAGCTGACTCCTCCTCAATCCAGCCTTCTCAATCATGCCTCCCCATGTTGTCAATCCGCTAGCCCTCGTCACTCTGTTGTCTTCCGCCCCATCTCTTGCGGCCCAATGTGGGAAGAGACCAGTCAACCTCTGCCTGCCCCTGTTCTCCGAGGGCGCTTGGACTGGACTCGCAGGTTGAGGGTTTGGAGACCTCAAAAAGGGCATCCCAGTGTCTGCAAATGTCGAAGCATGACCCACAGGCGCCACAAAAGACCTATGCGCAGCTGATGACTGTGGCGTCGGATATGGCTGTGGGGCTGTGCTCGCTTTCACTGGAAGAGGCGGGTATGTGATTTGCGGCTGAGTACGAGTAGATGCTCGTTGGTCATCGATGGTCGGGGGATAATTGGACGGAGTGTAAGGTGACTGCAAAGATGCTCCAATGTTCTGAATGTTGCTGTTACGCCCTGGTCGTGTCGGCGTAGAATAGTCAGGCTCTTCATCGATAGGCGTCGTGTCTTGACTGCGTGCGGAAAGTGTCGTCTGCCATGAATTTGATGAGTCGGGCTCTGCTGCAAGTTTGGCAAAGTGCGGTTTCAAGTTCGCAGGTACAAAAGTGCCAGCAGTGCTTGGATTCTGTCCTGGTGTGTCCATCGCAACTTTGATCGTCTCCGCACTGACTTGACGAACAAGTCGATCGTGTGGTCCGCGCACAGTGGTGGCTTGCTGGCTTTCACGCCGGAGAGAGTGCATGCTTCGTTGTTTCTTGAGGCCACGCACAGGACTAATCTTGTACGAGTCGAAGGATAGAGTACCGCGTTTGAGATGTGCTGGAATCGGAGAATGAATAGGCTTCGGCGTGGCGACCTGATTTACAAAGGGCGAGCGAGATAACCAGCTCTTTCCTTGCGGCGTCGGGTTTGCAGGTCTCTGAGCTGGCGACTCAACGTTCACGATATACCCTGAGAGGCCTTCGTGAATGTCTCCATTCTTTTGCTCTGGCGACGTACGGTTCGCGAAGTCAGTCCGGTGACCAAGGCTGATGTCCACTGTGGGCTCGGATATCGACCTGCCGTGTACTGTAGGTCGGCGAGAGGGAGCATTCGGACCAAGATCTGTCAAGGTGTCTTTGGAGTAATGCTTTCTGTCGCTGGTGCTGCCGTCCTCCTTCTGTTTACGTCGTCGAAGCCAGAACAGAAGAGCAGCTAAGAGGAGCATCCCCAGGATTATGCCTGGGAGGAATCCGGCGACAAATGATTTGGCGGAAAAGTCGTCCGATCCGTCTACATCGTCGCGCGAATCTTGCGCAGAGGAGCCCGCTTCTGCAGAGTTGGTGCTCGACGCAGTGGTGGAAGTAGAAGAAGTCGTGCTTGTCGACGTTGGCGCGGATGTGCCACCAGCGGATGAGCTTTCGGCAGCTTCGCTCTCGGTCATGGCGACGCATAATGTGCCCGAACAACGATAGCCCATTGGACAGCAGTTGTCACCACAGCTATCGAGTTTTGCTGTTGGCTCAGAATGCAGTTGGCTTCCAGGATTACTTGTGGCGTTCTGAAAGGTCCGATCGCAGGAGACTGGGGATATTGTAGCGCAGTCCTGACCAGCAGGACAGCATAGCGCAGCTGTGAGCGTTGATGTCGTGTTGAGCGATAAGCATACGGTGTTCTGTGGGCAGCAGAAGTCTGACGGGAAGTCGCTGCCACATTGCGAGAGACCAGACTCTCCGCCACACACATCTGCTCGTTTCGTGATGGTGAAGCCTTCGGTGACCCAGATGGAGGCATCACGTTGTAGGTCTTTCGGGATCCATAGTGCACGGGCTGATGCGGCACGCAGTAGGCACGGTAATGCAACGAGAGCCGTGCAAGCAAACATAATGAAAGGTGCCTGCGCGCAATGTTGCGCTGGTATCTGATGCTAACGCTGGAGAAGGCAGAAACAAAGGAGATAGGAGAAGCAGGCCGTCCAGCGGTCGCAGGTAGCTAAGACACAGAGAGAGAGGCGAGGAGTAGAAAAGTGAAGAGGGAGAGGAATCACACGTGCGCAGAGTGAATAGTCTTACCCAGACTCGACACGTTCGTTCAGCCATGTCGGAGACGAGGACGCGCCTGTGTTATCTTCGGGCGACAGAGCGGAGGAAGTGGATGACGAAGTCGCTCGCGATGGTAGCACGAGCGGCACAGCGCGTGCATTGTGTGGTAGAGAGCGTGTCTGGGTGGAGGTGGATTGATGAAACGTCTGTCGGCGCCTGTGTGAAGTCCGAGTCCATACGAAGAGCGGTTGGCTGAGAATGCTCGGGCCAGAAGTCATGGGTGTCTGGCGGCCACATGTCGTGGCACGGCGGAGCCAGAACAACTGGCCCGAGCGGGACTTCGAAGTGGAAGTGCAAGTGCAGCGGAGAGGAAGAGCTGCACGGCATTGCAGCAGCCATGATCACACGACGCCTGCTCCGGCCATCGCGCCTGTTCGCTTCGTCCTCGTGGACCTGTCCGGCATGCGTCAGTGTCTCGTCCTGACCGACGTCCCCCCCGTACTGATGGCATCGCGTACAGACACAGCGGACATCGTTCGCCGCCCCGTCCACATCGGCGCAAACGACGACGACGACGGCTTCGACACGGTCACTATCATCGACATCGCGCCTCCAGAGACACAGTGTGCCTCCCCTCGCATTTGATGAGACTTTCGAGGCGAAAGGTGTGCCCGGGCTTCTGTCTGTAGATGGCTACACCATGGCCTGGAAGCAGTATCAAGCGCTTCTCGTCCAGAAGCTGAACGAGCTCACCGCCGGGGAGCCCATTGCCGACAAGGACCCCAAAGACCTCGCCCTCATCTTCGCCCGCGATCCATTGAACGCGAGTCTGTTCAACTACGCCAGCATGGCTTTCAACAATCACTTTTTCTTCAACTCCCTCTCGGCCCTTCCCCTGCCGCTGTCCAAAGCACCCCAGCTGTCGGAAAGTCTGGTAAAGACATTTGGCAGCATCGAGACTCTGCGCGAGACCATGATCGAGACCGCCGCGTCAATGTTCGGACCTGGCTTCGTGTGGCTGGTGTGGGCACGAAACATTGACAGCTCGTCTGCCGCGCGCGGGAGCTCGTTCGCAGCGCGCAGCGGCAGTTGGAGAATCTTGACAACGTACAATGCCGGCACACCATTCCCAGAAGCAGGCTACAGACAGCAGGGCTTGGATATGGCGAACAACACTCAGAATTCGTACCAGGCGTGGGTGCAGCAGCAAGCGACCTTGCCCGGAAATACTGCCGGCGCGTTTGGTCCATACAGTCAGAGTGGACAAGCTGCGGCAAAATTGCCTCCGGGAGGGACGAATGTCATGCCAGTGCTCTGTGTCAACACGTGGGAGCACGTGTGGCTGCGTGATTTCGGTGTGGTTGGCAAGAGAGAGTACCTGAACAACTGGTGGGATGCTGTTGACTGGGGTATCGTGCAAGAGAGAGCGCCCGCCGAAGCGAGAGGGTTGAATCGCTTTGAGAGAGGGGGCTTGTTCTATACCTAAGTGGATGGCGGACAGTCCGTTTCAGCGACTGCGGCAATGAAATGGGATGTTCGTGCCAGGTGGTGGGTCAAGGCAGTTCACACGCCAATCGGCACGAGTGGTGTACTGGTCAGAGTGAATGCCATCGAGAACGACATTGTGGACAGCGGATCAATCTCGGCGGCCTCGGCACCTCACGTTTTCCCCGAACATGACTGCCAGCGGGAAGTGGTATACCCGATAAGTGAAAGATGGAGTGAGATGTACGACAAGAGAAAAATGTACAAGAAAGCTGCTTCCATGACAATCACAATCCATGCTCAGCGCAGTGCAACATCGATCAACCTAACTGATAGACTTGTCGACAGTGCCACTGTTTAATAAGTAGAAATCCAACTGCATCCGAGACGTCCGACTACAGGTAGTTCGCAATTGGCGTCTTCTGCTCCTGCCGATCAGTCTCTAACGTTAGAGTTGACGAAAGAAGCACAACACATACACGGCTCTTACACGACATTGCACTGTGATGGCTTTGAATTATGATTTGAATGCTCAATCGTTTCTCGTCACGATTTGTTATGGTACATTCCGCAGTGACAAGCCTCGGCCACTTGATCTTCAAAGTTCCTTGTGTTTACTCATCTGCAGCCCGGCATCCACCCAAACAGCAAAATGGAAACTGAACCCATGTAGATTCACAACTTCAAACCCTTGGTTTCCGCCTTTTGTAATCAATACCTGCCTGCATACTCGTATCTCTACTTTCAGCGGTGCGACCAAGTGTGTTAGGTTTGTGTTCGGTATAGGAACATTGCGCAGAGACCATCAGAGAATCGAGGGTGCGACGGGTGCGGGTACTGCCGAATTCCCATTATCTGTCCGGTGGATGCCCGCCAAAGCAAAACGAGCGTGATTCCTGGTCTTCCAGCCAGGCTGCGAGAATGAAAAGAGCTAATGCTTGATCTCAGTCGTAAAGTCGTAGAAAGTTCCCCTCTTCCCTCGCTGTTCGACGCACACGTATTTGTGATTTTCGACGCCCAACCTGTTCGCCTTGTTTGCCTTCGACGCCAGTAGCAAGTTCCTGCCGTTTCAAAATCAAACCCGAGGGCTATAGCAGTGTTTGTTGCAAGTGCCCTTTCTCTGTCAATTGTATGCCCGGTGCAGTCGCCACGAAACAGCACTTGTTGACATGCATCGCGGCCACGACGGCTGTGGTCTGATCAATCCATGTAGAAATCGCCCTTTAAGATCCGCTCTTGAAAGTGATCCGGCCTGACCTGCTCCTTCGGTTTTGGCATTTCTCTTGCTGGCGGCTCCATGACGGCGACGCTCTTGCTGCGATCATGCTTCATGGGTGGAGAGGGACCAGCATTGTTGTTGCCGAACAGGCTGCCACCAGCGATGGAGGAAGTACGCTCGGCGCGGCTGCGAAAGTTGTCAGACCAGTTAAAGCCTTCGTTGCCTGTGTGGGAAGTTCTACGTCAGCGGAAATTCCAACGTGTCACTGTGAAAACAGAGGTCGGAGGGGCGAGTAGGGGAAAGTGATGGGCACAGCGAAGACGAACCTGGACCTTTAGCGGTTCGGCTCGAGATCGACCCATTCGCTTTATGCGTTCTCGGGTTGGTGGATGTAGGAGGTGCATCATTCTCGGTAATAGTAGACGGTTTACTAGTACCATTTGGTGGGCTGCCGCCTCCACCGCCACTGGCAGCATTGCCCGTTCTGACGTCCCGAAGAGCCTTTGCACCAAAACTCATACGTCTGGCAAAGGGAGTTGCCGGGGTCGGATATGGGGTCTTGCCGTCGTCGTCCTCGATTGCGGATTCGTCGATGCTATCGCTGCCCGCAGTGCCGTACGAATCCCGACGACTGTTGTATGAGCCGAACGGAGACGCTTGACCTGGAGAGCCGGACAAGCCAAGTGTGGTCAGTGAAAGACGTCGACGCTGTGCCTGGGCGGCTGCAGATGTGATGGGTCCAGCACCGGCGTATGGTTGCTGGCCGCCATTGTAATCGCTCGTGGCTCGTGAGATGCTGCCGGAGCGGCCACCATTAAACAGATTGGCGAACGTTTCGCCGGCAATGGAGGACCGACGTGCACGCGGGGGCGACTCTGCGCGGGCGTTGGAGGTGTCGTCGGTCATTGTGGCGGTAGGGGGGAATGTGCGATATCACGGTCGCCGCTCGGCGTCCGGTGGTGGTGGTGGATAAATCGGGCGGACTGAAGTGGCACCGTGGCCAACAGCAGTCCCGATAATAGTACGTCCAATACTGTGCCGACTTGCTGTCGAGCTGGTGATTTCGGAGGTCGACGAGCAGACGATTGTGCGCGCGATGAGCGTCTTCAGGAGTCGTACGGACGTCTGGTGAGGGCGTGCGTAGAGTAGCGCAGTGTACGTCACCAGCGAACGCTCGATCGATGGGTGGAATGCAATGCGAATGGTGGCAAGACGTGGTTGTCGTTATTTCCCCGAGCAAGCGATCCCAAGCTTTGCAAGATTACAGGGCGGGCACACACATATAGTGGGCAGAGGAACAGTAGCAGCAGTGATGAGAGTCGGAGGAGAATGAGGCCCGCTCTGCACACGCAGCAACACATGTAAAACCCGGCCTGCTCATCAAAGGATTTAGTCTTCTGGCAGATCGCGGGGAAGCAGCTCGGATCCACGCTCGCACCCACGCTCATTGGCTTGCTGCGGCTGCGAAGCTTCGCAGTCCAGAATCGCTTTGTCTTTGGTGATACGCGATTCCACCGACATGCTGGCGAGCAATCCCACTCGCTCCTCGATGGCCTGAGAGCGAGCGCTCTCAAAGGCCCGAATAGCATTCGATTGACGGCCAGCAACTCGACGCCGCGCTGATATCAGATGCGCACAGCATGGCGTCGTCGGGATTTTGCTTCCTGAAAGAGATGCTCTCCACCCTGCCTGGCTCTCCCGTTGCATGGGATATCTACTGTACCTCAGACGCACCGAGCCGATCGCTGGCCAAAGTACCCCAGTCATCACCTTCTCTTGCTCGACCCTCCCGGCACGAGCTGTCTTCTCCACGACTACGTACCCTGCGGGTGCGCGTGTGTCTCTCGTGATCTCCCCGGTCTCTGCAGGGACGAAACAGCTTCCCATGTCCATATCCCTGTACTGGAGGCTTCACGGCGGAAGCTTCGGTTACCTGTCGCACGACTGATCAGACAACCTTAGCTATTACGACCACTTCCACTGGTCTACACAGTAATCAAGCAGGAACGAGCTAATGCAGCTACACATCATCTCCGAGGCCACGCAAACGTTGGATGCGTTCATGACCTGCATTGTATTCTTGGGTTCGAGCCCTGTCCAGGCTTGTCGCGACTTCAGCTATCATCCACCGCTAATCAACGAATTTCGCAGGTCAAGGACTGGTACAACGCCTGGCGCAGCTTCGAATGAGATGCCTCAGTAAGCTAGGCGCCACACCATTGCATTCTCACACTATCAACGAAGAGTTGTCAGGCGGGCTGTGCCAGGTACGAAAGCCCAGCGCCTGTTGGCTAGCAGAGACGGGTTTCCAACATCTGACTAGAGGGTCTAGGCGGAGAAAATGCATGATGCAGCTACACATCATCCCCGTGGCCACGCGATGCGTGATGTGCATTATAGAAACAACATTATCTATCCACCGCCAAAAGATGTGAAGAAGCAGAGCGCCGGGCACGATAACTTACCGCCTCTCAGCGAACAGAGACTAGCTGTCCATTCCTATCGTGACCTCAGCTACCGACTGTCGTAAATGGGTATAGTCAGCCCCCTCGAGCCTCTGATTTACCTGAGCTCCCTCACAACCTGTAAGCTGGCGGTACAGTAGTACCTTCGGCGGCAGGCGCTAGAAGACGTTATCTCAGGACAGTTCTTCCCCTCTCTCGAAACGTGAATGAGTGTCGAGACAACAGAATAGGCAACGTTGTGTTTTAAAGCGCAAGGCAGGTATTGGGCCACGTGAGCCACCGTGTCATGAGCATAGTCCACCGTGAAATATGACCTCAAGTGCCATCCCACCACCCCACCAGTCCGCAGGCACCTTCGTTGCGAACTTCCGAGCTCCAACAACACTCGACAACACAGCCCTCACCATGGCGCCCGCTTCGACGCTGGTAAATAAGATCAAAGTGCAGCTCAAGCTGAGCATTGCTCGCACGCGCATGGTGCAGCAAAAGGACACGGCTCTCGCGAAGCAACAGCGAAGAGAAATGGCCCAGTTGTTGGAATTGGGCAAGATCGAGAGTGCGAAGATTCGCGTCGAGAACATCATTCGCTCCGATCTTCACACCGAACTGCTCGAGATCATGGAACTCTACTGCGAGTTGCTCACTGCACGTGCGGGACTTATGGAAGCGAAAGAGTGCGATCCGGGGCTGGAGGAGGCTGTGAAGAGCATTATATATGCCGCGCCGAAAATTGACGGAGTGAAGGAGCTGAGCATTGTGCGGCAGCTGTTGGCCGAGAAATATGGCAAGGATTTCACGCTACAGGCAATGGAGAACAAGGACGGGAAGGTGCCCGAGCGGGTGCTAAAGAAGACAAGAGTGGAGCCTCCTGCACCAGAGCTCGTAGAGGCATACCTGTCTGCCATTGCAGATGCGTACGGGATTGATTATCCGCCGGGCACGAGAGCTGCGCGAGAGGCTGAGCAGGCTGCTGCTGACGAGGCGGACGAGGATGACGAAGATGACAATCCATCAGGCGGGCAAAAGGTCAAAGCGCTCGAGGAGGCACTAACGACACAAGAGCTCAGCAAAGCGACGCCTCCACGAGACTTAGGCCCCAAGAGCCCCGTGTCGGTCATGCCACCTTCACCCAGTACCGACAACGTACGCCCCAAGGTTAATTTGCCTGGTGCACCCGATCTGACACCATCGAAGAAGATGACGGACAAGTTGATTGGCGCTAAGAAAGACAGCGGACCTGGTGGAAAGATCCCTGATATTGACGAGCTGCAGAAGAGGTTTGCATCGCTCAAACGATGAACACGAATTGGACGACACGAATCATGACTGCCAAGATCGACCACGACGTGAGCACAGCCAGCTCCGAATTGTCTATGAGGATACCATTCCGATGAACATTCCCCCGAAATGGCACGTTGAAAAACTTGCTGATACTCACTCGGTGCTGCGCCGGAAGGGAGGAAAGATGTATGCGCTGCATCATGAGCCGAAGAAATGGCAAGAAAGAGATGTGAAGTCTGGGAATCTCCCTGTTTGGCCACATTCAGAACAACATTCGGCGTAACATCATCATTGACATTTCGGGATTGACACAAATCCGGCGGTCAGTGGGAACGAACACGGATCCTACGCCTACAGCTTCCATGTGAACGTCCCAGCGACATCCGCGATCCACCGGAGCCACCCACAGGTGAATCCTGCGGTCTCGTTGCCCACCAGACCCCTTCGCGTGTTCTATTGAAATCGATCACAGCCTCTCACGTGGTTCTGGAGATCACGTATGTGTCATATGTACATATTGATACATGGTACAAGCTACGCTACTGCGAACGATCAAACAAACAAACAAGGTTGGGTATATAGCTGTGGCTGTGCCTCAAGCGTTCGGTCGTGGATTCGTCAATTTCGTCCCGTCAGTCCCCGCATAATGGTACATGTTTTGAACACACATGGAGGGCCTCTTCTCCGGTGAGCTCGATACACACCGTCCTGTCGTGCTTTGCTTTTGCTTGTTTTCGCTAATGGCTAATCTCAAGTCCCTTCATAAAGTGAAAACCTGCTCGCAGGTATCGTTGTGGCATACCGCTGCTGCTCGTTCGTGCTGATGTGGCTTCCGCGGAGACTAGGTCGGTCGAGATCGAATGGGTCGCTACGCCGGGAGATGCGAGAGATGCGAGACGACCAAGTTGAGGTGGAAATGTGGCTTGCTTTTTGAGTCTGTTGCGGCGTGGTGACCTGGTCGCTCGTTTTGGGGCGCAAAGATTGAAGCAAGCTGCTGGAGAAGTTGCTCAAGGTCTTCGTTGCGGAACCCGCGGCGTTTTGGAGAGGTGTGAGCACCGGTCGTCGCGGAGTCGTCGCGGAGATTGGGGGCGTCTGATGTTCGCCTTCGATCTGCCGTGGCCGGGCAACAAACGGGTCATCTGGCGGCTCTTGCCGAATCATAGGCAGTGACACCAGCGATGGGTAGGACTTGAAAGACGGTGCTACCACGCTCTGTCTCGATAGTGTAGGATCCACAACTTTGATTATTGGTGCCTCTCGTGACCATGTGGTCTGGTCGATCCTCGACTGTCTGGCAGACCGAGGGAGGTTGAAAACGAAGCCCGCGAAAGCTGATGATTGCTTTCTGAAGTAGCTCGCTGCGGTATCCGTCGAATTCCTTTTCGGGGTGTCTGGCCTTGAGAGATCGGGGTTGACAACGCGCAGCTGTCCGGCTGGCACGGAATCTCTGTAACCCTCGCCCTCTCCCATAGCGAATGGACGTGGCCAATGCCTGGTGCTCATCCTGATCATCCGGTGGTCCTCGTCCACGGCTATATTCGTCGTGCTTGGAGGTCGACCATGAGAGACATGCGAAATATGTGAATCTCTGTGGGATCCTCTCCCGACTGGCACTATACTGACGAGGCTGTTAAACTTGGGCAGCATCCAATCTGGTGATTCTCCCTTTTCACTGACGGATTGTGAGTCAGTATCGCGGGCCTCGCGCTTCTTTCGCCGCTTGCGCAGGACCAGAAATATGAGTAGACCGGCGATCACCAGACCCGCGATTGTACCAGAGAGGCCGCCGACCACGGCACGTCGCTTTTCAGGTGCCATGCCGTCTGCAATTGAGGGCATGGTCGCATTATGAGAAGGTGTCGCGCTCACTGCAGCGTCCGGCGTCGAAGTTGCGGTAATCGAACTCCGGCTTGGTGAGCTAGTCTCAGTGGCATCATTTGTTGTAATCCTTGTAGTTCGGGGAAATTTGGTGCTGGTTAGGTTTGCAGGGCGCGAAGAGCTTAGCGCGAGCGACAATGTCGGAGCAGGGTGTGTTTGATTATGAGAATTCTTCGCCCGGCTTGTCGAAGAAGTGGGCATTGAAGTTGTCCGCGTCACTGTAGCGATGTGTACAGTAACATATGCCGTCGACCAGATAGTCATGTCGAAGTCGGTTTCTGTCGCAGTCGCCATCACGGCTCGTCCGGCGTCTTCTGTCCTTATTACACGCTGCAAAGAGACTTCCAATAGTCATTCTTCTTGTTATTGCCCTCGTGTGTCTGCGCGCTTCGCGTAATCCGGCTGGCGACTCAAATCCGCAACGGCTTTGAAGCTGCTGCACAGCTCACCACCATGCCCGCGAACCACTCAACAACACCAGTTCGCGCGACGGCTGAAGGAATACATAGGAAAGAATCAAGACGTGCAGACGCTGATGTCAAGAAAACGCTCACACGGCATGTGACCATTGAGGCGGCGCGACAGAGACGCGCCTCGAGTCACGGTTGCCAGACTTTAACAGACGACAACATCCCTATTCAGACGGGCCTACCGAATTGATGCATCGCAAGTGTCGAGCGTCACGCAGGGGTGCGACGACGGTTCAAAGACTGGCCCAGCGCATCTCCTGGTGTTTCAAGCTGCTGCATGGCTTTGGCGCCGAAAGGATGGCGGCGCCTGCGGATCGAC
>ANSM01000988.1:0-10269 GCA_000347735.1 Cercospora canescens BHU | reverse complement strand
ATGGCGGCGAGGCATCGAAGGCGCACGTGGGCTGAGCTATGCCGCGCGCAAAGACCGCGATGGCGAAGTTCCGGAAAGCAGCAAGAAACCTGGTAATCTGCGCCGCCTGACGGGCTTTGGTGCTGGGGGCATGGATGGGACGAGCTCTCCCTTCAGACAACGCGCCGACCGGCATAATAGCTCAAGTGCCCAGAAATGGCGGCAAGTCAAGGCTGGACTTCGCATGCTCGGACAACGCAAGAGGGACGAGCGTGCGAAAGTCGATCACCAAAAGTCGGCTCAGTTAATGGCAGAGCTAATCGCCGGAGCACCCGCTGCGTTGATCTTCGCCAGCATGTTCCAGCGGGATGAGCATCAACATCGTAAGGTGCCGGTCCTACTTGAGCAGCTCAAGATCAGCATACCCGAAGTGCAGAGCCGTACTGACAAGAAGGGAGATCGAGACTTCATCTACCGTGTGGATCTGGAGTACGGCAGTGGCACAGCACGAATGAAGTGGACAATCTACCGCTCTGTAAACGACTTCGTCAACTTACATGTCAAGTACAAAAGTCAAATCGCAACTGACAAGATTGTCCATCTGAACCGCGCTGACAACAAGCTTGCAAAGATGCCGCGCTTCCCCAAGAGTGTCATTCCGTACGCCCGTGGCATGCGTGGTTTGTTTGAGAAGATTGAGGATGAACCGGAGGACGACCACGATGGCAACGTTCCGGATACGCCACGTCCTATGCAATCGCAACATGGAGAGGGCAATGATCAGACTTCTGCGGCAGCTGGAGCGAAGTCGAAGAACAAGGGCCATAAGCGAAGACAATCCTCGTTTGCACTTGCGCCGCCTAGAAGGACTAGCACGAGCGAGATTGGGAATACATCAGCGGATCCGGACACTCTGAATGCTAAGCACAGACAGATATACGCAGAACGTTCAAGACAGAAGCTGGAGACCTACTTGCAGCAGATGATCAGATGGCTCATCTTCAGACCAGATAGCACACGGCTGTGCAAATTTCTCGAATTGTCGGCCATGGCCATTCGCCTCGCGGCGGAGAACGGCTATCAGGGAAAGCAAGGACTGCTTCAGATCGCGTCGAGACGCCATCGTGACTTCCATCGCAAGACTATACAGACGCTTGGGCCCCAAGCGCTCAAGGAGCGACACAAGCGGAGATGGTTTTTGGTCCGACACAGTTACATTGTGTGTGTCGACGGACCGGAGTCGCTTGTCCCTTACGACGTTTTCCTGGTCGACTCTGATTTTGCAATGGATCATCAGCGCCAGCGCATTCTTGACCAGAAGACCCCGCAACAAATGGCGAAGGTTGCTCAAGAAAATGCAACTCCGACCACTAAGGCGCATCTCATTCAACTTTATAACTCGGAGCGCAAATTCAAGCTCTACGCAAGGAATGAGAAGCAATATCTCCAATTTCGAGAGTCCCTCGCCCATATGATGGAGCAGACGCCGTGGTCGAAGAAGCAGCGTTTCGCCAGTTTCGCGCCCGTGCGTAGCAATGTGTGGGCCCGTTGGCTCGTTGATGGCAGAGACCACATGTGGCAAGTCTCTCGCGCAATAGACAACGCAAAGGATTTTGTGTACATCCACGACTGGTGGTTGAGTCCCGAGCTCTATCTGCGAAGACCAGCAGCGATCAGCCAGAAGTGGCGTCTGGATCGCCTGCTCCAACGCAAGGCACAGGAAGGCGTCAAGATTTTCGTCATTGTCTATCGCAATATCGAATCGGCAATTCCCATCGATTCGGAATACACGAAATGGAGTCTGCTCGACCTGCACCCGAATATCTGTGTTCAACGTTCACCGCATCAGTTTAGACAAAATCAATTCTTCTGGGCTCATCACGAGAAACTGGTCGTTGTCGACAATATGATGGCTTTCGTTGGGGGTGTCGACCTGTGTTTCGGTCGATGGGACGATCCATGCCACTCATTGACGGACGACAAGCTTACTGGCTTCGAGATAGATCACGACTTGCCACGAGACTCGGAGCATTGCCAGGTCTGGCCGGGCAAAGATTACTCCAACCCCAGAGTACAAGACTTCTACAATCTAGACCGTCCGTACGAGGAGATGTATGATCGGACGAAGGTGCCTCGAATGCCATGGCATGATATTGCGATGCAACTCGTTGGTCAGCCTGCACGGGATGTTGGGCGTCATTTTGTGCAACGATGGAATTTCGTGTTACGCTCGCGAGTTGCCACGCGACCAACACCCGTTCTTATTCCGCCTCCTGAATTTGACCAGGAAGAGCTGGAACATTTGGGCATGACTGGTACATGTCAAGTGCAAATTCTACGATCTTGCGGTCCCTGGTCCATCGGTACCCCTGGCAAAGTTGAGCACAGCATCATGAACGCCTACTGCTCCTTGATCAAGAATTCCGATCACTTTGTGTACGTCGAGAATCAATTCTTCATCACGAGTTGCAAAGTGGAAGCTACGGTGATTCACAACAAGATAGGCGATGCACTCGTCGAGCGTGCCATTCGCGCTCATCAGAATGGCGAAAAGTGGCAAGCATGCCTGGTCATCCCACTGATGCCAGGTTTTCAAAACAGCGTCGACGCTCAGGACGGCACCAGTGTGCGTTTGATTATGCAATGCCAATTCAGAAGTATCTGCCGTGGAGAAACATCCATTTTTGGGCGACTCCGCGCTGCTGGTATCGACCCTGAAGATTACATACGCTTCTATTCGCTTCGGCAATGGGGTAAGATCGGCCCACGAAAATGTCTGACCACGGAGCAATTGTACATTCACGCCAAATGCATGATAGTAGACGACCGTTCAGTCATCATTGGTTCTGCAAACATCAATGAGCGGTCCATGCTTGGGAACAGAGATTCGGAAGTGGCATCGATTGTTACTGACGCTCGGATGATACAAAGCACAATGGCTGGAGAGCCTTACGAAGTGGGCGAATTCGCTCACACTCTGCGAAAGCGACTGATGAGAGAGCATCTTGGCATTGATGTAGATGCTGTCTATCGACGGGAGCAAACCGCTGCACACCGAGAAGAACAAGACGCCGAGATGGAAAGAATCTATCGAGACGACTATGCCACTCCAGCTACCGAGATGATGCACTTTGAGACACCGCCTCAGACCCCTCCCCCCCAAGCTATCCACCCGCATAGCCTTGAAAACACATTGAGAGGGTTCGCCGGAGGAAATGGATATGCGCCCATCAATCGTGTTGATGGCTCCGTATCCGCATCTGATAATTCTAGCGACATGGTTAAAGACCCAACTGGCAGGAAGGGCCCGGAGCGGGATCTTGACGTTGATGGGCTCGGCTTTGACAACATGAAGAGACTGGTAGATGCAGGCGACTATGCTTACAGAGACACCTTTGTGGACGCACAGGGCCGAGAAGTCCTCATCAAGAAGGATGCGCCCGGCGTTGAGCGCATTCGAAACGAAGAGGATGAAGAACGACGGCGCCAGAGAAGTAGAAGCAGAGAGCGAAAGGAGCGGCTTCCAGCTCGGCCGCCATGGCCAATGCAACGCACAGAGACCGTGCCGCTTGGATTGCTGCCTAGATCTCAGTTGCCAGAGCTTCCAGCGCTCGATGACACGGACATCGGAGGTCCTCCACTTAGGCGCGATACCTCGCAAACTTCTGGCGTCAAGAAGTTGTCCAATCATCTGGCCAACACAATCCGCCAGCCGGAAGTCACTGAAGACTGCATGACCGATCCATTGTCACCTGAATTCTATCGAGAGATCTGGCACAAGTTAGCAGATAACAACACCAAGATCTATCGACAGGTCTTCCGATGCATGCCTGACTCTGAGGTTTTAGACTGGAAGGCATATGAGAAGTTTAATGCATATAATGAAGCGTTCATGCAATCGCAAGGTCTCGGTTCGAGTAAGCCGCAGCGCAAAGAAGGTGCGCCAGATAAGTCTGGACCTCCTGGCGCGGGTGGTGCAGCCGTCGATGCGATTGAACCCACGACAAGCAAGAGCAGCAGTGGCTTGAGTGCGTTTGTGCATAAGTTGCGCCCTGGCAGCAAAAGTACCAACAGCACTACGCACACCGATGAGATGAACGAAAAAAGTCGCAATCGAGCATCACCAGGTTCTCCGGAATCCATGGTCTCCAGCGTGCCGACTGCTGTGCCATCGCCGAACCCAAGACCTTTGGATGAAAAGGAAGCATTGAAAAATGAGGAGTCTTCCGGACCACGTGAGGAAGTTGAAACTCAAGTTCGCAATACTTTGGAAGTTCCGGATCAGACCTCAACCCTCGATTCCGAGAGAGCTGCCGCACATGCTGAGGACACAATCACCCGACAACGTACTGTGCAGTACGTCGACCGAGAAAAGCTCAACGAAACATCAGAGACCACTGCGACGCAATCGCAGACACCCGCGCAGGCCAGTGCGTTGCAACATAGTGCTTCGAAAAAGGGCCGAAAACGTGGCGCCACAAAGAGCAGTGGTAGAGCCATCCCTGAAGAGGTCTTGAGCAGAGAGGAGGCTGAGGAGTTATTGAATATGATTCAAGGTCATCTCGTTCTTTGGCCTTATGATTGGTAAGTCTGAATCTGCTCACAACTTGATTGCCATATTTGCGTGCAATTACTGACTTTCTTACGCGCCAGGTTGGAAAAAGAAGAGCGCGGTGGGAATTGGCTGTACAACATTGACCAGCTGGCTCCGCTGGAAATCTACGATTGAGCTGAGCTCTCATCACTCTTTGTTCTCTGTTTTATTGCATATGATTGATTTTTAGGCGTCCCGCCAAGGCATCAAAGCATAGCCGTGCGGCTCTTTTGTTTTGAGTATCCAGACCAGATTTGAGAAAATGGTGCGCAGGGAATAGCATTTTGTGGATGTTGTTGATAGCATCGCGAGGGGTGTTCCGGTGGGCAAAGCGGCCTTGGTTCTTGCATCGAATGTGTACAAAGGTGATTTTCGGAAAGGAGGAGAAGCATAATAGCGTGTACAATGGAGAACCCACCTGTGTCAAAATACCGTGTTGTGAAATGAACAAACATTTTTGGGGCAATGATCAGAATGCTGATGGCTTCACTTGGAGCATTCCCGTCTCATACCACCGTAAGCATCGATGGAGTGGTGACATATATGAGTGAGAACAGCGAAGTAGAGGCGGAGCTGCTGCTGTCTCCCACCCCGTGCGGTGCCTTTGCTTCGCCGTGCTATATTTCAGTCGAAGAACAGATCGAAGGGTATATATACAGCGGACGCGGAGCAACAGGGCAGATCAGTCTGGAAACGGTTCCTCTGACCACTCAGGAATCTATTGGCATTTGCTTAACGGCACAACTCGATCCCTGAGCATGCGGCAGCCAACACTTCCCGGCAACATAGCATGGATCGAGGCGCGCTATAAGGGGAGTCAAGTGGCTCAATCTGATCTCGGCTTGCAGGAGGAACTATGTCCACTAGGATGGAATTTGGGCGAAAACAGTCTAAGAATCCGGCGTGGGCGGAGATCATCCAAACAGCTGCCCGATAGCCATGGGAATAATTTTCATACATTATAGCACCTATCGACATTTCTGTAGTGTACTGGCATGATACTACTCTAGACTCCTCATCGCTCTCCAGGCTCCTCTACTCTGGCATGGCTGTCCCTTGTCTCGAAACGCCTCGCTAAGTTCACAATCCTCACAATACTGCAGAAATGTTCTGCTTGTCAATCACTGTGTTCTGATTCTCGTCACGGTAGACGCGCCAGTAGTCATCCGTGTAGTCGCCACAGTTCATCTGGGTTAAGAACTCCTCGTCGTGCGTGATGACGATGAGCTGGAAGTTGCTCTGAGCGCGGCGGAGTTTGATGATTTCCGACAAGCTCTGGGCGAGAGCACGGATATTGTCTGCGTCCAGATTGGTCGTCGGCTCGTCGAGGGCGATCATACCACACTGGTGACCAAAAACATCGGCGAGTGCGAGACGAATGATGATGGAGGCCAACACCTTCTGGCCAGCCGAGCAGCGCCCGCGCATGTCCATCTCCGTATCTTGTTTGACCATGACAACGCGATAATTGTAAGACTTGTTGCCCCTCGTGGTGCCATCCACATTCTCACTGCGAATGAGCACTGTGTCGACATCAGTGCCCTGGTAGGTTCGACGCCACAACTCATCGATGATACGATTGATCTCTTCCATTTTGAGTGTGTGGAATTTCATGATGGCCTTGTCGAGCGCATTCCAGTAGAGCCCAAGATCAGTTATGGCTGCTTTCGTGGTTTCCACCATGATGTGAGCAGTCTGATAGTTCTTGCCGGCGTCATCGTACTCCGACTTGTAAAGCTCCTGCGCCTCCGCAAGCTCGCGATCCAATCCCTTCAGTTCTCCGATGACGGCCGCCTGATCAGCAGCCAGCTCGTTGCGTTTGTCTTGCCACTTTCTGGCTTTGGCATTCAGGCGCTGCGCGTCTGCTTCAGCACCGCGTGTCTCGAGGTCCTCGATTTCCGCCTCGACAGCCTTGAGCTGTTCGAGATCGCGGCGGAAACGCAGGTTGTCAGCGATCCCGCGCTTCGAATCGGCATAACGTGTGGCTTGCTGCTCTAATTCCTTGATGTTTTGGGCCACCTTGCGCTGCTCCGTCAAGATTCGTGCTACATTTGCCTCAGCAGCATGCTGCGCTTCTTTTGCTTGCGTGAGCTGGGCGTCCCCACCTCTGTCATGATAAGCCTTGATGTCCTGCACAACGGCGTTCAGCTTGTTGACCGTATTGTTCAACTTGTTGGCCCTCTCTTGCTGCTCCTTGTCTGCCTCATCTCCTCGACGAGTGATGTCTGCATACTTTTCTTGCTCCTGTTCAAGCTCAGATGTGCGGGCCTCTAGCTGAAGGTCGATGTCGCGGATTTTCTTTTGAGCGTCTGCTTTGGAGGCGCGATGCTCTTGCTCTTGTTCGTCCAGTGCTTGTTTCTGCTTCAGATTGTATTCGGCTTGACGTAACGCGCCTGTGACATTGCTGAGCTCAAGCTCGAGCGCATTGATGGAGGTCGTCTTCCTGTTGCGGCTGTTGGTAGCTTCGGTCTGAGCACTAAGGTGTATCTTGCGCTGGAGGTCGTTGTTCTTGATGTCAGACTGGATGGCTTCCAATCCTCGACTTAGACCCGCGGATTTCTGCTTCGCGGCCAACTCCTCGATCTGCTGCTCGAAGCCCTCAACCTGCTGCGACAAGCTGACGATTTTTTCGACCGTTTTCTTGTGGCTGTTGATGTCGCGTTGTGATGACTCCTTATCGCGCACAGTAGCCTCTTCACTGTTGACCAGTTCGCTCAAATTTGCACGGGATCGCTCAGCCTGGCGGACTTGTTCCTTCAGATCCGGAATCTCCTTCTGTGTGATGCGCTCCCAGCTGTCTACATAGCTGCTGGCCTTCTTGGCGTCTTCAAGCTCTTGGAGGCATTCCGCGAGATTCTTCTTGTTCTGCTCCGAATCCACATATTTCCTCTGCTGGTATTTGACTGTTTCCAAAAGTGTCTCCAGCTCTTGAGCATTCACGGAACGCGCACAGGTACGGCAAAGGTGTTTCTTCTTGGCGTCGGAGATGCAACTCTGTAGGTATTCTTGGACCCTTTGGAAACTCGCTGATTCACGCTTGAGACTGTCGCAATCCTCTTCGAGGCCTTCAACCACCTCTGCATATTCCTGTGGGGTGCATTTTGCGAGCTCCTGGACTTTTTGCTCCGCATGCTTGATTTCTCCTTGTTTGGCCCTGAGGCTGGTAGTGCGTTCATTGAAGGTGGCGCTTATCGCATCGTACTGTCTGACTGAAGCGTCACGTTTGCTCTGCGCTTCCCTGAGCTGTGCCACACTGCCATCCAAGGCCCGCTGAAAGGCTGATTCGAGTGTTTTCGGTGTCCATTCTCCACCCACGACAGCATCGAGTGCTTCGCGATGAGCTTTGATCGTGGTCTCGAGACTCCGTTCACCACTTTTGAGTTCTTTCTGCACATAGTCAAGTTGTGCCGAATCCCCTGCGCGCTGCACGGCTTCGTGCTGTTCGTTGTCGAGCTTCTCACGGGTCTCCTCCAATCGACGAATGGCGGCAGCTGCTTGCTCTATCTGAGCATCCCACGTTGCATTCGCAAGGTCAGACTTGGCGTTGTTCAGCTTGTCTTGGACCTCTTTGAGCCGCGATTCAATTGTGACTTTTGAATCTTCGTCAGCAGGGAGATCATTCTTTGATTTCTGAATAGAGCCAATTTTGCGGTCGTGGGACTCGACTTGTTGGCGATACGCAGTTTTGCTTGATCGTAAGCCTGAGATCTGCTCATTCAAACTCGTCAACACCTTTTGCTGCTCCTGCACCTTTTCAAGCTGCTCAGCACGGTGACGCTCAAATTCAGCCTGCTGATCTTTGGCTTTCCTTGTGATTTCTCGCATAAATGCTGTGGCGGTGGCATCGTCGACATCTTCGAAGCCATAGATGCCATGGGTGCGAGCTGCATCTTGAATCATGCGGTTGCGATTGTCGACGTGTCGCTCGTTGCTTGATTTCTCAGCTTCGTAGGATCCGCGTTCGCGCTCACAGAGACTCTGTTGCTTGCGGGCGCCGATCAGCTCGGCTTCTTTTTCACCGTAGAGGTCTTTCTTCCCGATGAGCTCTTCTTTGTACATCTCGATTCGCTCCGCATGCTCTCCCAGCATCCTCTGAAGATCTGCTTCGGACTCGTTCATCACGACAAGATTTTCGCGCAGGATTTTGACACTCTCATCCTTCGTCTGTCGCTCGATGCGCTTTCCGGTCAGTGCCCCCACAATTAGATTGACCTCGCCAAGCTCGTTGTTGATAGCCTCCCACTCACGCTGGGCCTCACGAATCTGTTGATCGAATTCTTTGTTCTTCGCCTCCAGTGCTTTGCACTGTCGCGCGAGACGTTCACACTGCTGCTTGAGCTTCTTCGCTTTTTCATTGTCAGCCTTGGCATGATCTTCCCCTTGCTTAAGCACAACCAGCTCCTGTCGTTTGTTTTTCTGCAAGATCTTGATGTTTTCGATCGCCCTTGTGTATTTGTAAGCTTCAAAGATCGTGTCGAATATGACCTTCAAGTCCTTGGGTGCAGACATTGGCCAGAGTGAAGTCTCTTGGTGGCAAAATATGACGTTCTCCAGGACAGCTTTCGACACGCCGAGCATGCGTGGCATGATCGAATTCATTTCAAAAACACGCGAGCTAATGACATTGCGCTCGCCGCCTTTCTGCATGCGGAGACTACCTTCGAGCGTTTTGAATGTGCGGCTGTCCTTCTTGACGGTCACCGACATGCTCCGAGCGCAAACCATGCGATGACCTTCGATGGATGTGAAGAGAAGTTTTACTTGCGCCATGACTTCTTTCTCGCCGGACATCTTGGGATCGTGCACGAATGATTGTCCGTTGGCACAGTTGGGTGGCAGCTCCCCAGCTGTGACATATTTGAGGCACTCGATGATGGTCGTCTTGCCAGAACCATTCACGCCAACAATGAGGGTAAGCGGCGCCTTGAACTCGATGGCGATGGTGCTCTTGTGATCGAACGAGCGGATGCCGCATATCGACAGCTTCTGTATCTTGGACATGGTGGCGTTCTACTTGATCAATTCAGCAGCAGAGTGATGAACATCGGTGCGGGCGACAAGTGACAAGTCAAGCAGAAAGCAGGAGGAGTTGATTCTCATGTCATGGAGATGACGAGATAGGGTGCGGTAATTGTCCGCCGTTTGGGTATGCGTCAAAGAGAGAAATTGTTTGTCTCAAGGTGATCTTGGTGAAGTCGCCAGCCGACGCGGTTCGCGAAACTCCAGGCAGAAGCTCGCGCTCTCACGTGACTGAATGACGACGAACGATCAAATATTGATAGAAGTCAAGTTGAATTTTCTCATGAGCTGTCTTACGTGAGCTGTCCTGTGTGTGTGAGAGTTGCAAATGCACATGTATGTCTACGTTCCCACAGTCCCAGTGCTGGTATCAGACAGAGACATAGCAGTAGACGGCTGGTGGTCGGTAGTTGTACATATGAACGTCATCGCCGCGTGCGATGGCACTGAAACAGCATGGGTGGCATGGCACTGCGCACGCCACCGTGATAATGACGCTGGGAGACAGAGGTTGCCAAACGGATGGTTGTTAGTCAAAACGCAGGAATGGGATGCCAACAGGGCAATCGTCGCCATGCAAACCTTAGACCACCGCGCGTTAGTGGTGTTCCTTGTTGATGGCGCACTTATTCCGGGAGCTATAGTCATCCACCTGGCGCCCAAGCCGCTCCGCAGAG
>ANSM01000982.1:0-12170 GCA_000347735.1 Cercospora canescens BHU | reverse complement strand
ATCGACACCAGCGGGCGGGCGGCCGGACGGCGCGGCCCCGCCCTCAATCCAGCTCGACCACAACCTGAGATGTGTTCATCTGCAGTAAAGCTTCTTCTGCTACAGTTTGTTCTGATCGCCATTATGTTATTCTGGCTCGGCCGTTTCGTCTGATCGCCTCAAGACGTAAGCCTCGTAATAGATGCTTATGTTGTAGGATCGGCACCTGCACAACCGGTCCTCAGAGAATGGCCCTGTCGGCTAGGTCGAAGCATCTCTTGGGACCTAGTATTCTCGCAGAGTATAAAGCAAGTCTAAGTATAGCACGAGAGCGATGAGTTGCCATGGCCTAAGGTCGCAACATATGGCTGCGGGTGGACTTGCATCGTCACTTGGTACAGTCTCGCCCGCGCTGTGGCAAAATCCTGAGTACCTTCCTCTCGATATACCAGCCACTGTCTTGCTTTCTGGCCAAGCTCGGCATGGAAGCATTATTTTGACACCGATCAGAGCGGCCTGCAATCACAAGAGTTCGTATAGTATAATGCGCCTATACGCAATTGTATTGCAGGGGGCCAGCATGATTTGTAGCCTGTAGTTCGGATGCTTACAGTATACAATATTCTTCAATCTGGACTTCGTCTTCGGAACGCAAAGGCGGGGAGTGTGGAGGTTGCTGGGACCCCTTATACCGGCTCGCAGCATCCCTTCCGGACCGGCCTTTATATCACGGGTGAGACTTTTCACCTAGACTCTCGAATGGTATCGACCAGCGATTAACGAGGCAACGTCTCAACGATACCATGGCCACTTCTACAGGGATCCCAGCCTGCTGCAGCTTCTGCAATCGGAAACAGAGATGATCGCCTTTGTCGACCTGGCGGAAGAGACTTCGACGCAAATTGAGCACTGCGTTGAGCTCGCGCCCATCCTCGGTACACCACGATCTCATGGTATAAGAGAAACGCCTGTCGATTATCGTCTTCCTCTCCTCTTTCCTACCGTGAAGTCTCATCCACAACAAACCACTCTCTTCATCATGCACTTCGCCCGGGCTGTAGTTCTGGCTTCCATAGCCGCGGCGACGAGTGCGCAATTGACGGCCCCTCAAGTCATCAAAGGACTTGCCAACATTACTTCCAAGTACACCGAAATCGGCACCATCGCCGACGGCATTGACAGCGAGTCCAAGGCGTCGAAGAATGGAGAAGTATGTTCTCTTGTCACTATTTTGTTACACGACCGCTAATCTCTGACATAGGAACTGTTCGACAGCCTTGAAGATGTCATCAAAGTTACCGAGAAGAGTAATGAGCAAGTAGAACACGGATCAATGACTCTCAAGATTCGTCAAACCGACATTCCCGAGGAGTGCTTGGACGTCCCCGAACCCGAACTTCAGGAGTGCATCGACAACTTGCTGCCTACGACCGAGGCCACCACTCTGAAGATTCGTCAAGCACCCACTTTCTCCCCCGTCGAAGAACAAGCAATCTGCAAAAGTTTCGGCGATTACTCCGCAGCTGGGCAAAAGGCGATGGCCAGTGTGCTTAAAGCTCGCGATTACCTGATGGAAACGCCCTTTGCTTACGCGGTCGAGCGCAAATTGGAACAGCTCATGGACGCTGCTGACAGCCTTGCCTTCAGTCGTCTTTCCCTTGTGCCGGCCTGCGGGAAAGATGGAAGAGATGATCGGGACAAGTTGGCTGCAGCTATCTATAAGGCCTTTGCAGCCTTTGCAGGAGGAGATCGAATGGATTTGTAATGGGATCGCGTAATCAATGCGTGGAAATCGGTCGCCCAGAGGCTCTGCGATCTTTGTTGAAGACCAAGCCGCATACTCTCAAGTTAGAAACATTGGCTAGTCTTGTATGCGATAGAAACTTGTCAGAATTCCAACGCCGGCCTGTTTTCGGATTCGCGAACGTGTTTCTTATCTACTCATACGGGGTAAGGACGCAGAAGCTGTATATCCCAAAGTGTTCCCGGCCTGCCATGTGTATAGTGCGATCGGTGACGGAGTCAAGCAGGGGAGCTCAGTGCCCATAAACCCGCACAGTTGCTCTCGCACCATTCGAAGAAAGTTTCCAGGAGCCATAGCCATGCAATTCACCTGAGTCATTCTCAGCCTGTCGCCACGGGCGATCAAGTGAGTCGACTGACCCGTCACATCGAAGGTACCTGTATGACGATAGGTGAGCAGGATCTCGGGCCGGTTGTAAAACTGCGGTTCGGAAAGTCAAGATCGGGTTCTTGTTTCAGTGAGAGCTTTTGGGACGTTGGATGCCCGAAGTCGTTTCGTTGCTATGTGAGATGACCTCCGCGACAGCCACGCGCAGAACGATCCCTCTTGCATGACACGAAATGGAGCTAAGTCCGGTACGAGACCGACCAACTTTGTTCGATTTCTGTCTGTTTGCGCCTGACACCCACTTTCCGACTGTTGCCTGCCGATAAAGGTTGAAGGAGATCTCTTCGATTCAATAACATCCGCATGATTGTTGGCAAATCTTTCCACGTTGTAACCTGCGCTTTTTTTTTTGGAGACTGAGAGAGAATCAACTATGCAACGGAAAGTATGGCGAGCATATAGGGTGAGTGAGCATCATGATGGCAAGCGACCATCGGCGTTTTGGAGCAAAGAGATAGTGGATAAGAAACCACGAGCTGACCAAGTGCATCTTACTTTCCTATCACTAGTTGAGAAGAAACACTTGAGCGTCAAAGTGCTGGATATGGCTCATCCGGGTCAGTCGCTGGGTTCGGGTACCTCAACGCTGGTAAACAATGGTTCAAAGTGAGATCAGCACCGTTGCTTGCTTCTGATGACGTAGACTCTCAATGGAGCTTACCTCTTGGTAATAGTCCCGTTTGTTGTTGTCTAATGTTCCCAATCACGGCAGTGCTCCAGTGTAACGATCCGTAAGCGATTCACTTCAACGAAATAGGTCCACGGAAATAGTGGTCTGCATTGTCCCTGAACAGGAAGCGCTGTGATTCTTGTTTCAAAGACTCTCTGCCTATGGAGAAGAGCACCGTTGTTGACATACAGTGCATCTTTGCTACAACGTCCGGTTCGCTGACATGCTCTTACACATCGGAGACAAGAGCATACAAAATGCAGCTATCTTCCGCTACATTCCTCTTAGCACATCAAATCTTGCGGCGCATACACTATTTGCGGACGAACCTTGAGGCCTCGTACTTTTCACAACATGCATTTCCTCCGATCTGTGATCCTGGCATCTCTAGCCACAGCGACGAATGCACGATTGACAGCTCAACAATTCGCCGACGAAATCCTCGAGGTCACCCAAAAAGTTGAGCAGGTCAACGCGATCGGCGAGGCACTCAATTCGGACAGTAAATACTTTGAAAAAGAGGTGAGTCTGATGCCACACGCGTGGAAAACCACTAATACAGCAGCCAGGATCTTCTCAAAGGTCTGCGGAAAGTAGCATCCTACACGAGAGCCGGCACGCGGGAGATACAGCGCACGAATCGATCTGTCAAGGCTCGTCAGACAATGCCCGACATTCCTGACGAATGCGTGAACGCGCCCGACGTCGAGCAGTGCATTGACGACCTGCTCGGCGGCTCACAAACAGCCGCTCTCATGACCCGTCAGGCATCGACTTTCTCGGAGGAAGAAGTAGAAGAGATTTGCAAGGATTTCAAGCACTATGCCACGGTTCAGCAGGATATGCTGGTGACTGTGGTTGACAAAGAAGCCATTATGGATGCGGAACAGTTGCGAGGCGAGACATTGACGTGGTTGAAGGATCTCAGACGCGCCTCGAATGCTTTCACGGCGGTCATCGTTCCATATCTTACGACGTGTTCCGCTGCTGCTGAAGAGAAAAAGGAGAGATTGACGCAGGCTTTCAACCATGCTGTTGATATGTATGAGCCATCATAAGCTTGTTGTCTGCATTCGAGATATTGAGAGGGGAGGGAACAGAAGTTGAATGATGGACCTGAGTGGCTCGATGGACGATCAATAATGAGTTCGAGGAATCAAGGCTGCTGAAGGTCATGGGTCAAGTGACCACGTCCTCTGCACTGACGGGAAATCATCACCGCCTTGGCCAAGCAAATCACGCGTTTCAAGACTCCATCGCTCCCAAAGTGATCCATTCACGCCCTCTCACGGTTCATCGTCTCTTTACCAACCTCAACGTCAGTCCTTGCTTTCCATTCTCATCTTGAATCCCATAGATTCCCCTCATCTGCAACGTCAGAATACTCTCACTATCCTTCATCTTCCGCTCCAACATTTCCTTCACCTCTTCCTTGCTTTCCCATTCTCCACTTCCACTCTTCTTTTCCGCCACAGCTTCCACTCGGTACCTCCGAAACAACGTGACGAAAATACTCACAAACTCTACCTGAGCCATCTTTTGTCCTGGGCAGACTCGTGGCCCAAGAGACCAGGGCGCGAAAGTACCTTTGGGAGGTTGGAAGAATGTCGCTTGACCATCAGACGCGTGCAATGAGGTATTGAGCCATCGACTGGGTCGGAAAAGTTCTTCATCTTTCTGATTTTCGCGTTCGTTCCACTCGGCATGAACATTGAGATTTCGCCAGACGTCTGGAGCGAGATGGAGGCCGATGTTATTCACATACACCGTAGCATTCGGCGGAAACCAAAAGGTTCCTTTGGATGTCGTGATTGTCTGTTCCGTCGCAGTCTGCTTCGACATGTGAACCAGAGGACTGAAAAGACGAAGTGTCTCGAACATGATGGCTAGAGTTCTGTCTGCTTTGGGGAAGATCGTAGTGTAGTCCAGTTCCTCGGTTGAGTCAACTGCTGGAAGGACTGCATCGAGTTCTTCGAACATCCACTCTTGCCATTCGGGATGACAGCAGAGGAGGACGAGGGCGTAGGAAAGAGTGTTGGCGGTGGTGTCGAAGCCGGCAGCGGTGAAGATGTAGAGATTGCCTTGCATTTCGGCTTCGGTCAGGACGCGAGAGCCATTTTTCGTTTCGCTTTCGGAGGCGCGGAGCAGCTGAGACATGATGTTGTTGCGGGCCTGGCCGGCTTCGGCGTTCTGCGCTTTTTCACGTTCGAGAAGGGATTTGTTGTACGAGGGAAACTCTTTGACGGCATGGCCAATCTCGCGAAGGAATTCATGGCCAGGAAGAAAACAAGGATAGTTGTCGAGAAACCAGGAAGGGAGGATGATGGGTCCTGCGGTGGCGTTGATGACAGCGTTGACGGCTTGGATGTAGGTCAAGCGGTGACCAGGTGCGGGCTTTGCGTTCTTGTCGTTTTTCCACTGAAGTTGTCAATACCGTCGACCCTGTGACTCACTCGTTGCTTGAAATTCCAGTAAAGCTAAGGCACTTACATCAATACTCTCTCCCATGCCAACTCCGCTCAGCACGTTGATCGTGATCTTCTTCATATAATCAAACATGCGCTTTGTCTCTGCCTTCCTCTCCACACTGCCTTCTTGAGCTGGTTTGAACACTTCTTCAATCATGCTCTCGGTTTGCACCACGCTTTCTTGCCAAACCGCCTTCGAAATTCTCTCGGTGATAGTTCCGGCCACAACTCTTCTCTGCCGATGCCAGTCCTGATTTCGAGACCAGTCAGCACAACCTTGACGCCACTCATTCCCGCCACAGCAAGCACGAAATTGGTCTACAGTTCCGGCAGAAGTAACAATAGGACACTCACATCTCCATCTGCAGTCACCAAGTTCCCGCTGAACCGGCTCATGAACACACTTGTCAAATGATGCTGCACGAAATCCCTGGGCCGTCTCAAGACCTCTACTCATCACATTAGTACATTCGCATTCCCCCCCTCCGCCGCCTTCCTACGCACATGGCTCTCGAAAGCCACTGCAAATGGGACCGTACTCACCATAAGCCACCTCAGGATCCCTCGTACTAATCTCATATAGCCCCGGCGTGACCATGACATAACTCAACTCATTTCCTTGCGGCTTCGCAAAATTCTCATACGGCTCGAGCTTTTCCTGAAATTCAAAAGAGTAGATTGTCAATGCGAGACGTTTCCAGATCCAAGGCGGCAGACATTTGGAGAGATAAGGCTGGAGCGGGACGGAGGCGATCATCCAGAAGAAGGAGTTTTGATCCCATGGTCTACCATGCGGTATTTGTTAGCTTGATGATATTTTCTTGAGAGATGGTAACATATCTGGATGCTGCCGGCCTAAGACGCGAGGGTGAAGGGAGATTCGATGATGGAAGAAATGATGAAGGTGTGTACTCACACGAAGAAATACGGGAACCCAGATTTCCTCGCGTGGATGGCATTCCGCACAAAATTGTATAGATACTTGGAAAAGCACACCGCGACCAAGATGACCGCAATGGCAGTGTACGAAGGCATCTCTTGATAGGAAAGCCGGGCCCAGCACTTTCGTTCTGTCAAGACGGCGTCCCACTCTTTTGCTGCCCAACTTCAAGCCTCGAATTGATTGAATCGCGAAGGGTAGCACATGCGAAAGCCCAAAGATGGAACCCAAGGATGGGAGCTGAGCTCAGCCAGCGTCGAAGACGTAAGATGCGCTCCTGACTGGGCACGAAGGATCAACTCCTTCGCCTAAAAATCTACGGACCAATAATCTCAGGATAGATTGTTCGAAGTCCCTTCTCTCTCCGTACTAAACGAGATATCGAAAAGCACAAAAGACGAAGAAGCGACAATTCCATGTCGTACGACACATGCATAAAGTGAGACGAGACACAAAAGTGGTGATGTTGGAACAAGGGTGTGAGAAGCGGGAGATTGCCTTGTCACCAATCACAGCTCGCGCTATGTCAGCGGATGTCAACCGCGTGGCACAAAACCACGTCTGTGCAACTGACATTTTCACAGCGACTTGTCGAGTCCGAAGGCAAATCTATATGTTAAACCGAACCAGCGCTTTAAGGCCCGTGATCTGTCGAGACATTTGCTAGCGACTGACGGACTCTACGATATGAAGCTCTCGATGCGACAGAGTGCAATCTCGGCTCTCCGTGGGAGTGGCGGCGCAATTGTGTGAGTTTCCATTGGACAGTAATGTTCTGACATGGATTTTATACACCACACAAGCATAAATGATTGCGACTCCCTGATGCCAAAAATAATGCTCCGCCTCATTCATTTGATCAATCAAGGGACTAGTAATTCTTCTTCTTTTTCTTGGGCTTGGTAATCTTGCAGCCTGATCCGTTGCGAGGCTTGGGACGCGGAGTTGAGCACGGCCTTGGGTATCGGGGGTAGACGGTCACAGTATAGACATATGTCCGTGTGAGAGTCGTCGTGCTCTGCGGGGCAGTTGTGATGGCAGTTGCGGTTGTCGTTGGAGTGGTTGTCTCGGTGGCGTCGACGTCGCTGCAGACGGTCGTAGTAAGTGGTGTTGGTGTCTCAATGGTGGTCTCAGTAGTCGTGGTAATATCAGTAGATGTGTCTGTCGTAGTCTCGGTGGCCGTGGTGACTGTTGTGGACGTGGTGTAGGTAGTTGGCTGAGGGTTGCCGCGATATAGAGGACACCAGGGGATTTCTACGACCCCTGTATTGACGGGAGACTGTCGCTTGGCCAGATCTGGTGGGTACTCGTTTGGAAGATTCCGGGGGTAGTAAGGTTTTCCGGTAGGTTTGCCAATACAAGAAGCGCGCACAGTAGTGATACTGACTCGTATCTTTTTCTTGGTCTTCACCGTAGGCGTGATGGTCGATGTGGTGGTCGTGGTCGATGTGTCTCCGGTCACCGTGATCGTACCTGTGGTGCAAGGTTGCGTGCTCGTAGCTTGTGCTATGGTCGAGGTGGAGGTCACCGTGGCAGTGGTAGTAGTGGCTGCAGTCATGGCGTTAGCTAAGAAGGCCTGTACGATCAGAATTTGTAAGAGGGCTTGTACTTACTCGTGACCGTACTAGTAGTTGTAGTCACCGTCGCCGTCGAATCAGTGTAGTAGATAGACGTTACCGGCGAATACGTGTAGGTCAGCGGGGCGTATACTTGTCCACCAAGATTGAAGTTCATGGTGACCCCGCTTCCTGATTGAATGTTCCTGTTTGTTCCTGTGAACGAGAAGGTGACTTCCGAGACGACTGACGTCGATGTTATGCTGGTAGTGGACGACTCCGTGGTCACTGTTGGACGGCAGTAGGTTAATATGCGACAAGCCTGAGGGAGAACCTCACTCCGAAGGATGACTTACCGGCTTGATTAGCGCCGGTGTATGTAACGACTAGAGCCAGGTTCGCGGGTTGACATAGACAGAATTGCACGTAATCGCCATGGAGCGAGGCATCATTTGGGTCGACGCCGCATTGTGTGTTAATGTAATTTCCAAGGCCATTACAGCCAAAGTCAGAACAAACATATGCGGCGATACCGGGGACCGCAGCGAGCAGAGCGATGAGCCTGGATGCAAAGATAGAACGCATCGTGAAGATGAGCTCAATATTGACAAGATGGAAGCTTGTGGATCTTGACGGCCAAGGGCAAGCGGCTCGCAGTGCAGAGCGACTACTCTGTGTATCTATACTTCAGCATTCCTCGGCTTGGAGCGAGATCGAGGGGGGGCGCTATCTGCGAGGGTGAATTAGCCTTGAGTTTCTTCGCGAAGTTCACGCGTCAGCCCGAAACGGCAAGAAAATGAGACGCCTGCGGGCCTGCGGCCTCGCCGTCTCCATATGTAGTCTAGTCTACAAGTCTGCCGTGTCGTGGTGCTGCAGTGGCTTGCACATTTCGACGCGGCTGAGACTTTGTTCCCTGGATCCAAATAGGAGTTGAACGCGAGAGAGCCATCGAATTGGTAGTCTGCGTCCAAAGTGTCTCGAGCACGATTCTATCGTCATTAGGCAAGTGGAACGAGCTGCGAGCAACGGGAATACTTCAAGCTAAGTGCCTGCGTGAAAAACGTGACAATCAATGCCACTTGACTCCGCGAGGCGAGAGCGCCGTTCGTAGGGCCGAGTGTACTGTTACAGAACTCGAGGTACCAAACCAAAGGCCACAAGAGTATAAACCTTGGAGACGGGAAGATTTCCATTTTTCTTCCAGTTTGGGGAAAGATTACATCTGTCGCAACCCGTAGAGTCGAATTCAATAATAATGGTTCTTTGGAAAGTTAATGCCGTTTAGCATTCCACCATAGGAGATTCCAGAGCGAGGAGATGTTGCCAGGATTCGCCACGTGGACAGAGCTATTCGCCACCAATTTCTCCTACGACTCTTGTTTCAACTTGCACGGTCATACTGCTCTTGCAAGCCCTGCAAGCAAATTGGCGAGAGCTCGAGCCGTGGAGTGTCGATGCCTCACATTCGAAATGTGCGTGCTGACGTTCTACCATCGGAACGACACCGGTCGCGACTGAAACCTGTGGAAGTCACCTCTCAATAAGCTTTTTGCTCTTCCCGTGCAAGCCGTGCCTTGAGCGTTTGCTAACCGCTTTGGACTGCGGAGTGCAAGTTACTGCAGCTCTGTTACATTCTAGGCCACGTCTCCATATCAACCTGGTTCGCCCATTGCCTGTCTCTGGCCAGAGTGGCGCAAGTGCTCTGAGAATGTGGCTGGCTGATGCGGATGGTACCGCGAAGCACGGCGCGTATTCATTGAGAGACAAGATCTCACTCGTGGCCGGTACCGAACTGACTTGTGGACCTGTCGCCGTCGCTGGTCATCAGCCAGCCACTTCGACATGCTTGGCCAAACCTTGATCTGTGAGCTTGTACGAGATCGGACTGGTCATTTGTATTCAAAATGCTGTGGAGGACTGCCTTGAACCTTGTCATCAACATTTGAGTTCCGCCAGACTCACCGCACGCACTGCATCAAGGCCGATTCAGCTCCACACGGAATAGGCCACGCAAGACTGTACGCCACGAAGATCGTGCTTGATGTGCGGAGAGTAAGCCACAGGCACATGTTGCCTTCCCACCTCCACATCAGAAACAAGACTTTCTCGGTGCAAGGTCTCTCCGGTGCCGAGCAGTCCGCGCAATGAGTCCAGCAAGACTCGCCCAGCTGATCGGACATGTGGCTGACATTGATGAATGCATGGATCTGAGAATTGGTATTCGCGACGAAATGTCAGAACGACAGCACGGGACGACGTCGAGCATTCATGAGCTCGCCAAGAAAAGTCGCGTCTACACATCATCACATGGAGTCAGGCAACAACGGTCAGCATACAGACTGTGGTTCTACAAGATGCGCACAGCAAATTATTCACTGGCCACCTCACTGGGCACCCAAGACCCTGGAATGCTGTGAACGTTTTTGTGTCCTGTCTTGAGTATTGATCTCATTTACAGCCCTGACATTCCCCCAGTCTGCCTCGGGCTTTTGAGAGCCTTCCAAATCTCGCGGCGACCGACTTCCAACTTCTGATATCCTCGCTACTCCTCGGAGAGCTTGCTCTATCCGTGTATGACACGCTTCAAGGATTGGCTGAGGTCGAGCTCTCCATTACGCCCTTTTGCCATATCCGCAATGAATTAAAGAGCTCTTCAGTCATATGATCAGGGCGCTGATCACGAAGTGCCTCTTCATCGCGCAATGGAGGGGAAGTTTTATCATGATTCAATGTACGAGGCCCCTGCTCGCTGGCTGGTGTACGATTGCCATCGCTTACTTCAATGGACTCGATGGGCTCGTCATCAACTGTCCAGAACCCTACGGGTAGAGGCTGACCTCTCTTCAACCGGAATTTCCTCCACTTTTGCCGTTTTTCATCGAAGTACCACTATTCCTCGACCTCTGGAGGAGGCACAGACGCAGGCAGGACCTCGACCAGATGGCGACTAGCTCTCCAGCATTGGATCAAATTGTCTTCGCCGGTCGAGCAGATGACCCACGGGTCGTTGCGATTCCAGGAAAAGTCGGATATCCTGTTAGTGTGGCCTCCATGCATGAAGAGCATTTCAGGCGGGCCGTCCGCCGCGTCATCTGGCGTTTGCTCAGCGCCTCCCTTGGATAAATCCCAAAAGATGATGCGACGATCGTCCGAACTGGAAGCCAAAATGCCGGAATCCCATGGATGCCAGTCGACCTTGGTGATGACGTCTTTGTGGCCCTCCAGGCTGTGTATCTTGCCGTGCTCTGGGAAACGCAGGTCGAAAATGCCAATTGTCTTGTCCGCAGATCCAGTAGCAAACAGTTTGTCGTGCTTGGGGTGGAAGGAGAGGGTATTGATGGCATCGGTATGGGCGTTCTTGAATTGAATGGCAGGCTTGCTGTCGGACTTTGATCGGTTGTCCATCAAGCACATGGTAAGGTCATCTGACACAGAGCCCCATAGATTCTTGCCATGCATTGGGTGGTATTGCACGTCATTGACCACAGCGGAGTGATGCGTGAAGGTGCGGGCAGGTGCAATGGTCGTGTTGTCGCGTGAAAAGTCGCGCGAGAGATTCCACAGTCGGACCGTCTTGTCCTCGCTGCCACTGATGAGCTCACCCTCGGTGAAGGGACTCCACTCGACCGCGAAGCCTTCTCCGGTGTGACCTTTGAGGATTGCCTGCGGCTTGACTTCGTTTGGCTTCGGAATGGATGGGTGCTTCGTGCGGTCCCAGATGTAGAGGTTCTGATCGGGCGCCCAGGTAGCGATGATGTTGGGGTTCTGCGGCTGGTAGCGGGCCTTGTTGACCTCGCCTGGGTGTGTGATCTTTTGGACGACTGAGAAGACGATGGGCTCTTTGGCAGCGCCATGTCCTGACAAGGGTTAGCGTGGTCATGACGTGACTGCAGCTCCTGTGCGCCGACTCACCTCCCAGCTCCTCACTCGCGGCATTGTACTCGGCTATGGACATGGCGGGCGGCTGTGGCAGGTTGATGTGTGCGATCTGCAGGTATTCGGGCTGCGCGCCGGAGGTATGTGTGCCGAGAATCATTCTGTGCTGCCGCGACGACTTGCCCGGCTCTTGCTTGACATCGGGCAGCCACTGGGTGGTGAGGGTGGGCCAGTCCAGAGCGCGACTGTACATGATGTCGTACAGGAACACGCTGTTCTTCTTCCAAATCTTGTACTCTTCATTGATGATCTTGTTCTGCATGGCCTCCTGCTCTTCGGCGGAGAGGGCCATGTCTGTGGAATAACGGTAAGCAGCAGTCGTAGGGCGGGGATGGGGGTGATGAGGGGGCGGGTGATGATGGGTGTTGGTGTTGGCAGAAGAGGTGCGCGTGGACGAAGAGTGGGCGGCGGCCTGAGGCGCCCGCAGCTG
>ANSM01000956.1:0-10296 GCA_000347735.1 Cercospora canescens BHU | reverse complement strand
AGAAAGCGGGGGTTACGTAGTGACAAGTTGGCCACTTTGGCACTCCGTCACGATCGTCGTCTGCGGGCGCGCGCATTGGCGTTTCCCCACACCAGCTCGACTCCGCTCAAACGGATCCGAAGCCACGTTATGACCTGCAGTGCCCCTTCACCGTCCCTTCACCATGCCATTACGACTGCAGAAACCTCCGTCGAGCTTCATGAAGCTGTACTGGAGACATGTTCCTCCGGATTTCGGGTAGCCGGAGGCTCGGGAGCGTGCAATGCTTACCATTGCTTTGCCGTACAGCATCGAGGATCGCCAATGGCCAGCGAAGCTTGCTCACCACTGCACATGATCGAGGGCCGTCTGAGGTGCGTCTTACGAAGAGAGTGTATAGTTGTTATGCTGACCGGACGCGTCAAAGCCACCACTACTCGAACAGACTGTCCCAGAGCACTTTGCGTCCATAGTCTCGCGTTATGGCGACCGATCCGCGTACGTCCTCACCCCACATCGTCACGAGAGAATGCAATGTATCAAGAGCTTGCATTAAGAATTGAAACAGCGTGTCGACGAGGCACCAACGCATGACATTGACCTACGATGAGCTGGACCAGAAATCCAACGCATTGGCCCGTGGCCTGCAAAGCATAGGCGTCAAGAAAGGCGATCGAGTATCAGTATCGTTGGGCAATAACATGGAGTTTGCGATTGCAACATATGCCATATTCAAGCTTGGGGCAATCTTGAACCCGCTAAATCCGAGCTTCAACGCCACCCAAGTCGTGAGCGCATTGAATCACCTGGAAACATCACATTTGATCATTGGCACGGAGACGCATTTGATACGAAAAGATCCACGAAATAATTCGGAGATTCTGAAGCATATCGCACCTGGGATTGGAGGCAAGAAGCTGGAATCCGAACTTTGCCCCTCGCTGAAGGAGATCGTGCTTGTGGATAACTCTCGTGGTCGAGTCGATTCGGGTTCCTTGGCTGCAACAGTCCCATTCCAAGCTATCCAAGAAGGACAATCAGCTCAGTCCATCCCAGATCAGGACCTACACAAGGACGATGTTGTAAACATCCAATTCACCTCTGGTACCACATCCGCTCCCAAAGCCGCCTGCCTCTCCCATCGCTCCATCCTCAACAATGGCGCGCAAATCGGTGCTCGCATGCTCCTCACTCCCGAAGATGTCATCGTCTGTCCTCCACCACTCTTCCATTGTTTCGGCTGTATCCTCGGCTACATGGCCACCGCTACACATGGTGCTCAAATCGTCTTCCCCACAGAAGCCTTTGACCCACTCGCCTCCCTCCAAGCTGTTCAAGACTACAGAGGCACAGGCCTTTACGGCGTAGCCACCATGTTTCTCGCCGAACTCGAACTCATCGCCAACAAAACAATCCCCAACGAAGGCTTCCAGCACTTGCGCACCGGAATTGCCGCCGGTTCCTCAGTCCCACAAGAACTCATGAAGCGCCTCCATAAAGTTCTCAACCTCACCGAACTCACAATCTGTTATGGCATGACTGAGACGTCTCCCGTAAGCTGCATGACACGCACGGACGATCCTCTTCAAAAACGCATCGAGACTGTCGGAAAGCTACAACCCCATGTGGAAGCCAAGGTCGTCGACCCTTTTGATCACTCCCGAACATTGAAAGTGGGCGAAAAAGGCGAACTTGCCGTGAGCGGCTACCTGCTCATGAAAGAATACTACAACGATCCCAAAAAGACCAGCGAAGCCATGATTTCTCTCCCTTCGCTATCCGGCAACAACGAAACTTTCATGCTCACCGGCGACGAAGCGGTCATGGATGAAGAAGGGTACGTGGCGATCACAGGCCGGATCAAAGATCTGATCATTCGGGGTGGAGAGAATATTCATCCTTTGGAAATCGAGAATTGTTTGTTGGGACATGAGGGCGTGAGAGAGGTCAGTGTGGTGGGGCTGAAAGATGAAAGATATGGCGAGGTCGTGGCGGCGTTCGTGGTAAGAAACCTGAATTCCGAAGGGGAGAAGTTGACGGGCAAGGAGGTGAGGGATTATGTGAGAGAGAGGTTGAGTGGGCATTTGGGTGAGTTTTCTTTTTCCCTTTCCTCATTTGCTCCGTGGTTCTCCTTGCTGCGAATACGATGGAGGTGATATATCGGGGACTCGAACTGATGTTTCTTAAACAGTACCGAAATATGTCTTTTGGACAGAAGATTATCCCAAGACGGCGAGTGGGAAGATTCAGAAGTTCAAGTTGCAGGAGGAAGGAGAGGTGTTGGTTAAAGAGGGCAAGGGGCTTGAATGAGAGAGGATTGCCGCCTTGCCTTGCTAAGACGACAAGGCAAATACGCTGCTCGGAGGAAGGAAGGACTCTTCGTCAGCGTTGTATGTATTGTACAGGAATCTTTTGTGCATAATTCGCCTGTCGTCGGTCGCGAATGCGGCAGCGAAAGTTGTGACAAGTCTGCGAGTATTGAACTCGGTCTTCGTGACTTCTTCCTTACAGCTTTTGCCTATATGTACAGTCCAGAGACAGACGGACGCATGCGACCCGTTTCTCTCTTCTATTTGACGTACATGAGCCTTTCATCCACGAACACCTTCTCTTACCATACGTCGCATCCCCCCTACTTCGCCGGCAACATCCCTCGGATACTCTTCCAGTACGCTGTGTCGACCATGTCCTTGATCTCTTCGCGTTTCAACCACAAAAAGTCTCGGTCGCCGTACGCGTTGTTGGTCAAATCAGCTTGGCCGGCCATGATGCGCGCTTTCATGAAGAACGTCTTCAATCCATATTCCTCGCGTTCGATAGGCAGACGGGAGGTCGTGACTAGTTTGTTCGCGAGGATGGTGGCGTGTTGTGGTGAGGGGAAATCTTGAGCATGGTAGCCTATGGGGTGGTTGCCGACGACCCAGTTATTCATGTTCACGCCGGCAGCTTGATACAGGATGCGTTCGGTAGCCTGGTAATAGATTAGTTTGGAGCAGGTTGAACGAAAATCGCGAGAGAGGAACATACCTGGTGCAGATTCTCCCGCCCATAGATGCGGTCTTGCGGGAAGTGCCATTGGCCTTTTTGGTCCCGCACGAGGAGATATAATGTCCGGTCCATGGCCCGGCTGAGACTCTTCTGGTCATTCTTCTCATCTGCTTCCGTCCTTCGCGGCGCAGGACGTTCGATCATAACATCTCCGACAGGTTTTCGAATTCCCTCGCCTTGTTTTGCGCCTCCAGCAATTTGCTCTCCTCCCGTCTCCGCGTCTCCCACCAGGTCATCTGCAATGGTCTTGCCCTCGGCATCGCGAATGAGCTTTTCGTAGATGTCCTCGGGTTCGCCCAGTTTGCTTCCTATCGGCACTTCGTCATTCCATCCATCATCGGCGTATGCGTTGTATGCTCCCACGTCCCGCGCGGCCACGCCTCTTCGTGCTGGCGCTTTCCGCTTCCATTCGAGGTCTGCTGGCGTGCCCTCTTTGTAGTAGAAGTAGCGGGTGAAGGGCAGAGCTAGCCGTTCATTGAGGCGTTTTTGATAGAGAAAAAAGGCCTTTTCGAAGGATGTCAGATCCCGGGTGATTTGTGGTGGCCGGGAGAGCACAGGACTACATAGTACTCGGTATGCCTTGCGATATTCGGGGCGTGTGACGGGTGGGACGACGTTGGTCTTTGTCGCAGGCTCCTCAGCTACTGCAGCGGCGGCGGAAGCATGTCGTCGTGATGAAGGATAGGCGAGTCGATTTAAGCAGGAGGTGCATACGGTGTCGCGTGAAAGTGCTGGAGAAGTGTTAGTTGTCTTGCCATCCGTCGCTCTCGCACTGACCCCTACCATTCCCCGAAGCCAGTCGCCTAGCACTCTTCTGCCCAGCGTTCATTGCTTGATGCTCCCAACCGGTCAGTCGTCAATGTCGTTCCTGCTTCAACATCATCGCCATTTCGCGAGAGACGGACGAACTTGCGGGCGGAGGTGCCGAACGAGGAAGTGGTCCGTGCGCACTCCGCCGCGCACACTTCAGTTCTGCTTCTCGGCCTCTCCATCTTTCTTTCATCCACGCCACAATTCCTTATCATCTGCCACGCTGCTCCCGTAGCTTTCAGATCATTTACACCGTGGCCAGACCGACCATCGCAGTCTTTTTTCGCTAGCGGCGCCTTCAAAATCCAAAGGATCGCGGTTAGATAGTTACTGCTTACATTCAATCTCCGCCGGATACTGGCAGTGGCCTCGACGCCCACAGGATAGACTCGGACCATGTGACGGCAGCCTCTGTGAGCAATACGAGTCGATGGATGATGAAATTGGCACGCTGTCATCGTTGCTGCTTCAAACGGCCATTGCCTGCAAGGTACATGAGAACTAGCTCCACATCACAGGCCGACAACAATCGCACGATCTACGTCCTCCGTAAACTTTTTCGCAGTACGCCATCTGAAACACCTGCAATGCGTTCTCGAATCTCAACGACGGCGTCATCCAGATTCCCTCGCACCGAGCTCCGGCCCGACAAAACCTCGCACCAAAGAAAAAAAATTCACTACCTCCCCACCCCAACCCAGTGCACCGTCATATACTTTTTACAATTGCTCGACGACATCAACAGCCCCAAGTTGCCGGGGTAGCTCAATCGGTAGAGCGTGTGGCTCTTAAGCAATTGCAAACATTGCTCATAGACACCTCAAGGGTACATCTTGACTGCATTCACATGGCTTATGAATCATCTTCTGACGTCTTCTTCAGTCGTGGGTTCGAGCCCGTGAGTACCACTGCATAAGTCCATCTCAAGGATGCAATGTCTGACATACATCAGCACCTTCGGCTATTCCTATATTTGAAAGTCCTTGACACCGTTCTTTTTGGTTCTCCTGTTTTTGACGATCCAGACCATCGACACTTTGCACGGAATCTAGTGCAGCGGAGTGTGGTATGACTCTGCCGCGTGTCTAATGTTCTGTTGCTTCAGTTACACTATTGATCATCCAGCAAAAGAGTGAAGCTGATCAGTGATCAAATCGTGCATCTTATGGGTTACCTACCGCTTTGGCTGTCCACAAGAATACATTCTCCCTCGTCGACAAAATCCTCTGTGCTACTCGGTGTCAGCTTTTAATCAGTTGCTGGAGCTCAGGAAACTCGGCATCTGCTGTTTTCTATCACTAATTTGCAAACAGATTCTATGGAATTCGCCTCGAAGAGTCTTTTCCCGGTGAAGCATTGCCCGAGGCTCTCTGGAAGCTGCATGACTTGAATGTCTACGCTAAGATCGGCAGAAAGGCACATACGGGGCAAGCGTGATTCGAGCTGCACTGCATGAAATGATCATCGACGTACAGCTCATCTCCGGTAGACTTCTCTCCCACTCGGCGTGGTCGCAACAGCTTCAGCATACCCGCACAAAGAATATGTCGCTTCTGCGACTAAATATGGTACCGTGATTCTGGACTCACAGCTTGGAGGAGTAGCTTCTTTTCGAAATGATCGAAGTGTAAGAGAACGAGCAGGTGCATGCCGCAATACATCTTCCCACTGTCGCTGGTATCGAACGGTCCTATTATATCAAACTCCAAGATTCGTCCCTCAATGATACATCATAAAAAGTGTACGTCACCAACATTCCAAGTCCACCGCGGTCGTCCTTTGTCTCAGACAAACTGCCATGAGAAGGCTTCCTAAAATCACGCGGCTCTATCATTAGCACAAAGACTCCTCTTTGTCTTTGCAGAAGCACACATTTCAAGACATCGATATGATACAAGGTCAGCGAAGTGGTCTTCCTGTCTCAAACTCCCATTCCACTCCTTCACGCTCTCTCATTCCTTGTTTCCCATTTTTCGTTTCTGTCGCGAGTTGATCTTGCGGTGTTTCTTTTGTCAAAATGCATAGCACTTCTGCACGTACTACAGACTACAAAGGAGCCGGTCTCCGCCGCGGTCCTTTTGATTGTCCACAACGGATCACGAGACGAGTCTTCCGTGACGAACGAGATCTTCCTCGAGCATGCAGACGAATCAGAGAAGGGGTGTACCCCGTCTCCACACGACGTAAGTTCTTACCAAAGCATCTCACAAACATGTGGACATTTTCACTGAATCACTATCAGGCCGCCACCGAATCCATGAGCAGAACAAAGACCTCGGCCACAACAAGCACTACCGCGGACGCTTCACCTCGGGCACCATCATCGGCTGGTACACTCATTCTTCTCCTGAATCCGAATGGGCAGCCCGTAAATCCAAGAAAGTCCTCCGCCGTGACCTCTCTCGTAAAACCAATTATGTCTCTGGAAAGACCAAAACTCGCTACACGAAAATCAAACAAGGCTACATTTCCACTGATTGGGTCTTGAACGAGATCGAACAAAATCAGCTTCGCACGAGTTACGATAATGCATTGATGGCAGGGCAGTATTGTCACGAGGATGAAGAAGAAAAGAGGAAACAGGAGTGGCGACGACTGAAACGAGAGGAAGCGGAAAAGGAGAGATTGCAGGCGATTTTGAAGGCGTTGGGCAATGCTGTTGCTCATACTGCTACTAACTCTGCGCCCGCGCCAGCTCCGGTTCCAGTTCTTGCGCCGGCGATTTCTGAGGACGTGTCTGTGACACACTCAGGTCGTGCGTCGGAACAGACCGAATTTGCGAAGCTGTTAGGGCGCATCGGCAAATAATTCGGAAATGTGAGCTCTCCCATCACCAGGTCTTGTTTCCATGAGGCTTTCATCCTCTCAGACGTCCTCATTGTGATTATCTTCGTTGTTAATATTGCTGCTGAGCTCATCCTCGCTGACCTTTGACACAACCAACTCGTCATCACGAGCGTGGACGTCTCTGTTTAGGTCCTGCGGCCTCTTCCATCGCTACAAATTAGAACTCCAGTCTTAGCAATTAAGTGTGATCGCAGGCCAAATCCGCTACCAAACGGAGTTTTCTCTGAATATATTTTCTTCCGGACCCTGGCGTGTCGTTGACTTGAAAGATCCAGCAGTCGCTTGCGAGCGGAAGAGATACAACAAACATGTAGGCCAGAGGCAGGTGTCCGGGATGCCAGACGTCGTACTGAGGCATCTGCGCACAATCAGACGGAGCTGGAATATGGCACATCTGAGCATGCAAGCTCAGCTCATCTTGTACATTCGCATGCGGGAATAGTGGTAGCCTTCTCGCCTCCAGGTCTACATCACAGCGACTCTCGCGGACTATTTCCCAGCTCCTTCGTATCAAGTTCGCAACGCTGTTTGCCCAGTATAACCACAAGCCTCTTCGCATGGAGCAGTGCCTCACGATCAGAAGCTTGACTAATGTATGCCTGGGCTCTGGTCGCCAAATCTCCCATTGCTGGGTCATCGTCCGCAGAATGCAACTGGAGTAGCACTTGATCAGCTCCAGCATAGATCTGTTTCAGCTTCCTGTTCTGTTCCATCGCCTCCGCTTTGTCTTGATGATTGATGCATAGAGTATCGAGCCAGAACCGGTCGCTGTCCTTGCTGTTCTTTACAGCATTATCGAGGGCACTCCAAGCGTTGGAGTCGATCATTCTTGTTCTGCCATTCAACGTCACGCTTTTGCGCTCTATGTTCTGTCCAGCGGCTTGATAGGAGAGCACAGAATAGCGAACGCATGGCTCCAGGTATCTCGTTTCATGTTCTAGAGCTATATGCAAATCATTACATGTGGTGCGAGCATGGAGGCGGATTAGTCGAATCGCATCCGAGCCTAACTGTGCATACTGGAAGATCATGGTGGAAACACGGAAAATGGATGAAGTCTCCTAGTGACAGGTTGTCGTGGTCAGCTATCAAGCTGTTGGGCAGACGGCGGCCAGCCGGGATGAGAGCTAACTAACTTAAAGCTTGCCCGCACTTCTTGGCCGTGCACCGCTCTATGAGGCTTCATCATTTCAATAATGAGAAGAACTCCACACATATGTCTGCTGCTGCCGCACTCAATGTGTCTCAGGCTTCAAGCCGACCTTTCTGCGATATGCATTGACAACATCAAGATTCGGGAAACTCCCTTTCGGCTCCCACGTGGCGGCAGTCGCCGGATACCCAGCCCATTTGACCTTATAAAGCATCGTCTGGGGCTTTCCGGGATGTGTCCTTGGATCGGACATGTGGTGCCCTAAGATCTTCTCGATCTCATATCCATCTGTGCCCTCCTCACTGTCACTTCCCGATGATACGGTGTTTGACTTTGGTTTCTTATCTTGAGATGCGTTGCCAACAGACTCTCTCGACAGACCGAGAGGCTTGCTGCTCGACGCCACGACTGGAACGACTCTCTCAGGGCTCTTGATCGCCTGCCTTGCTTTGTCCAATCCAACGCGCGCACGATATTCCGTCACAGTATTTGGGTCCACGAAACTGTCCGCTGGCTCCCAAGTAGGCTCATTGTGACCCTCCCACTTGGTTTGATATAGCATCACAGACGGCTTACCGGGATGGGTTTTTGGGTCTGACATCTTGTGGCCAACAATGGCTTCCACGAACCACTCTCCATTCTCAAGATCAGACTCATCGTCGTCCACTGCTTCTTCTTCAGGGTGAAGAGACTGCTTCGCCGCGATAGGATTGAGAATGCTGATCCTGCCATGAGTCGGGGTGCTCCGTGCTCCAGGCTTCTTGAGGAACAAATCCGAATCATCTGTGTCTGAATCATCTGACAGGATTGCAGATGCTTTCAGAAACGACGCAAGTGTGACTGGCTCGCCAGAAGAACCTGACGAGGCTGGTTGTGCTGTAGGTCGAACCATCGATGTCTTTGGTGTCAACTTTGAAACATCAGGGGATTGAGTCTGAAGCTTTCCATGCTGCTGTCCCTGGTCATAGTCCAGATCATCGGTCTCTGAGAGATCGATGACGACAGGCGCGGTCTGTTTGTTCGGCGAAGCCTGCTTTGGACTCTTTGAAGCGGCGTGCACTGGTGGCGAGTCGTCTACTGAAGACTCTGAAGCAAGCTTGACACGCTTGGGCTGCTGTCCTTGGGATATGCTCAGACGCCTCACCGGCGGACTGATGCCAGCTGCTTTTCGGGCTACTGGGTCCGTCTTTGGGTCGTATCTCCAGCCTAGAGGCATAAGTTCGCCAGTCACTGGATGCCGTCTTCGCCTGGGACGTTTCTTCGGCTCCGGCTCCAAAGATGCATGTGATTCTGTCTTTGGAATTGAAGCCACAGATGGCACCGGATCTTGCCTAATCTCATGTGGTAATGGCTGGAGAGGGAGCAACTCTCCAGTCACCGGGTCACGTTTGCGTCGCCGACGCTTTGGCAGCTCGCCATGCGATGATACAGGTTCGCTTTGCCCTGATAATTGCAGCTGTTGATCATTGTCTGAGCTTTGAGTGGCAATCTCAGCATCAATCTGGCCGTCTTCGTCACTCAGTGGCAACAAATCTCCAGTCTCCGGATCCCGCTTTCGCCGCCGGCGTCGTTGCTCGGGCAGCTTGAATAGATGTTTGTAAGTAGGCCGAGCACGGCCATGACGGCCGGTCGCTTCGTTAGGATCCGCTGAATCCACTTCCTCATCATTGATCTCTTCGAATATCACAATACCCTTCCTTCTGGCCTTTTCTTTTCGTCGCTGTCTACGCCTCTCATCTTCAAGCTCAGCTGCTGCCAGTGCTGCAGCTAGTGCTTCACGCTCTTCCGTGAACTGCTCGTGTTCGAAACGCTCCAATTCATAAGGCGAAACATATTCCAGAATTTCGTGAAGACCAATATCTTCGATTTCGACATCTCCTACTTTCAGTTTGAACACGGGCAACTTGCCCGGCTCTGCAACACGCCCGACTATACGAGCGTCTCGTGGAGCGGTCTCTGATGGTTTGAAAGGCAGTGGACCATCTCCGTAAGTTCTTGGTTTGACACCGCTCTTGGTCTTGGCGGTGATGCCACGTTCGGGCGAGCGAGATATGGCGCCTTCCCCGAGCACAAGTCGCTTCTGTAAAGGAGGTTGCTTGAAGATTGGAGTTCTCTCACGAAAGAGGGTCGCATCAAGACTAGGCGGCATTTTGTTTGTCAACCTCGTGGTTTCTGAAGGCGGTTCGCGTTTGCGTGGCAGAGCACGTGTCGGGCAGGTCAACGGCCCTACTTGCGGCGCATCTTGTATCACACCACGCGGCAATGCAGCATAGGCTGCAGTTCAGGACTTTTGGCTCGTGGAAATTGTGTAAGTCTGATGCAAAGGAGCCAGCATATTCTTTGAGGGTGGAAGCTGCGACAAGTGACGCGCTAGAAGTGGCCCCCACGTGACCCACAGACCCGCGTAAACCTACAGTTTCTAGTATTTGTTAATTAATTCCGTTATTAATTACACCACT
>ANSM01000946.1:0-11553 GCA_000347735.1 Cercospora canescens BHU | reverse complement strand
GTGGACGAGGTGGCCGAGGCGGTCGCGGCCGAGGTGGCGGTGGCTACAATCGCGAGCGCAACGTGCGTACCCGTTACGAGCGCGATGAGGAGAGCAGTGACGCCGCTGAGATCCGTCGCCAAGTCGAATTCTATTTCTCGGATTCCAACCTTCCCATTGATAAGTTCTTGCTCGAGCAGACCGGCGGCCATGAGAATAAGCCATTCCCACTGAAGACTCTCCACACATTCAAGCGCATGCGTCACTTCCAGCCGTTCAGCGCTGTGGTGGAGGCGGTCAAGGGCAGTGACCATCTCGAGGTCAACGACAAGGATGAGGTCTATCGCAAGGAGCCGCTTGACAGCAAGTTCACTCAAGACCCAGTGGCGAATGCCGATTTGCTTCAGAACGTAAACATCCGCCGCAGCATTTACGCCAAGGGTTTCGGCGAAGAGCAGGAGAAGACTGGTTTCGAGATCGAGGAGTGAGTGGCCCAAAGTGAGAGGAGGCCCGAATCATGCTGACTGTGTTAGACTGTTCCAGCCTTTTGGAGTGCGAAGCGTGCGCCTGCGTCGCCAGCAGGATGGAACATTCAAGGGCTCTGTCTTTGTGGAGTTCGAGGATGAAGATGCTGCCAAGCAATTCCTCGAAATGGAAGACAAGCCCAAGTTCAACGACAAAGAGCTTATCTACAAGAGCAAGCAGGACTACATCAATGAGAAGACGGAGGGGATCCGTGACGGCACCGTCAAGCCACGCTCTCCCACACGTTCGGGCTTCCGTGGCGGGCGTGGTGGTAGTAACGGGTTCAAGCGCAAGCGCTACAACGATGACGATGCAGATGAGGATGTGGAAGACCGAGACAACTGGCGCGAGCGACGTGACAAGTTCCTAAAGGATGGCCGTGGTCGTGGCCGTGGACGCGGCCGAAACGATCGTCGTGGAGGACGTGACCGCAGTGCTAGTCGCTCTGCATCGCGCAGCCGCAGCCCTTATGCGGAGAAGAAGGAAGCTGAGTCGGAGAAGAAAGTGGACGAGACTGCGCCAACTGCAGCTACTGACGCCAAGGAGGCTGGGAAGACTGAGGCTTAGGAAGCCAAAGACGGACCGTCCTTGACTACTGGCCAGATGGACAAGAAGCGCAAGGCGTGCGATGAGGACGAGATCGAGTACGACGCTAAGAAGGTCAAGATCGAGGATCAGAGCAACAACGCGAAGAGTGCTGCAAAGGCAAAAGCTGAGGCAATCGCTAAACGCCTTCAAAGTTTTGCTACCGCTGCCAGTAGCAAGACAACGGGTACGCTGGAGAAACTTACGACTGACCGTGATGCAACTGCTATCGAGTTCAATGCCAAGGTCGACGAGGAGTCTAAGAAGGTTGATGAGAAAGTCAGTTCCACCTAAGAATCGCGAGGCGTTTTGGAGCAACAAGGCGTACGAATGAGACATCAAAATGGGGCTTGCGCATGCTGATGGATCTACGGCTCATGTCGTTTGAGTCTGATGGCCCTGTACTGTATTACACGACACTTGCGATGAGTTGTCGTATGCGCGCACAGGCCGCTGTAGCGCCACATTAGGTATATACTTGGCAAAAAATGGCCTGGATGCAAGCACTTGAAAACTTGATACCAATGAGATTCCTATTCTGGTGCTGTCGAGCCGCTGGCGCCACTGTCGGCTACTGTCTTTTCTCGTGTGCTCGTTCCATGATTGCAGGACCATTCGTACACTGTCATGATCTGCAATGTTATACACTCGCCTCTTCCACTCCTCTCACCTCCTCCATGGTTGCGATCTTTGACCCCGGCGCCTGAGCCTTGGTCTTTTCGTGGGAATTGTGCAACTCTTCGCCGCTACTCGACTCGTTCAGCTTCCGCACAATACTACTGACTCTCAGCTTGCGAGGGCCGCTGACGACGCTGTCTGCCCGACTGCTCATACCATTCGTACCATTCGTGATGGGTATCGTCACTGGCTGTTTCTCACGAATTTTTCGAGGCGTCCGATTCGACAGCTTGCGTTTCTTGGTACCGTTTGATCTCGTGGACCCAGAACTCGCCATGCTCTGAGCACGATTGGCACTTGCTTCCATGTGGCTCTTCGTGTCGTTCGTCTCACGTCTGTCATGGGCAAACTTCTTCGCAGCTGGCGGATGCTTCGGAGTTGTGGGTGGCCCGGGTTGCTGAGGCTGGAAGGACGAATTCTCCTTCTCATCGCTTCGAGTGAGAAGGGGCGACTCTTCGTCGGCGTTGGCAGTGATCCTGACGTCTCTGATAGGTATTCGCAGCTGCAGAGTGTCCTCGCTCGTACCACTGGGTCCGCCATCTTCGAATGGACTACCGCCATGAGATAACGAGCGATTTGCTGCCTCGTGCGCTTCCACTTTGGTCCCAGCTCCATTCAGCTTCGATGGCAGACTCCTGGGTGTCCCGGATGTGGAATACTTCAGCGCGGCCGATGGGGTCTTGAACGGCGTGCGCAATTTACGAGGCGTTCGCCTCTCGGCAGATAACTCGACATATCGCATTGGCGAAGAAGGCTGCTCGCAGCGTACTTCTGAATTAACAAAGCCTTCAAGCTATGAGTAACCGGTCACTAACACTGTTTCTTGTTTAGCTGTGCTCGTTCGTACCTTCTTCATTTCTCTTAGGCGCTCTGGCTTTTCCTTTGCCTTGCATTGGGCAGCCGCTGACATCGGCGTGATCGTGGTATGAGCACGCATCTCCGCGCGTTGGATCATTGAAGAGTATGCCATTCGACATTTGCCTGATTGCCGAGACTATCTCGATGGCGAAGTCGGGATTGCTCTCGAAACATGGGCGATAGGCTTCCGCATCTCGTTCCACTTCGGGATCCATAATCTGTCGGGCGGCGATCTTGACCATGAGACTTCTAAAGGGACTGCCGACTGGACTCGTCCGATATATGTCGTTGATTTCGTCGGCGTCAGGCACAAGTTGGCTCTCATTCAGACATCGCCGATACTGATCCATTGCCAGATTCTTAAGCTTGATCATTTGGAAGCGATCGCACAGCAGCCAGAGCTTATGACAAGCAACAGCATGTTCGTACTTTGCCTCATCGCCATCGAACCTAGAGCTGTCTTCGAGAATGCCCTGGTATAACCACTTCACCAACAGCTCGAAGCCGACCGGGTCATCCTCGAGCAGGTCCAGCTTGTTGTCTCGTTTGGGTGCAGTTTCGTGGGAGTGGAATTCGAGCTGGCAGAACGAGGAGTGGTGGATCAAGAGGTTCTGGTGCAGGTTCCAATGCTTTCTCTGTCGTCCTACGTATATGTCTACAGTCGGTCCAGAAAGCAACCTTTCGCGCAACCTCTCAGTCAATATGAACTTCAAGAGGTTCCTGCCATCCCACATGTCTCTTGCTCAACCACGCATGCTCTTCTCTTCCACTCCCTCACTCTGCTGCGCCAAAAAGGAAACGACGTACTCTGCGAAGGTCTTTGCGCTAGCGTTGGTGATGTCTGCAGCTGCCATGCGAGCCGGCAGCACGACTATGGGTCCGTTGTCGGCGTATGCGAAATCGCGCGAGTAGACGGTCGGCGCAGCGAGAGAGGCGGGCTTATGAGAGAGTGGAAAGTCGGGAGCCGATGCAGTGGAAACTTGGTTCAGGGGAATGCTCAAAATGTCCATGGTACGTCGTGTAGATGATTATATACGTGTTTGTACAAGCAAGGGGCGGACCAGGACATTGTCGAGGAATGTACAATGTCCGGCGCAAAGTCGCGATGAGTGTTGTGGTGTCAGCTCTGCGACAAAGACGTGGAGATGTGGCGCTGTGCATGAGACATGGGACGCGCGCCAATAGAAGTCGTGGATGCTGTGAGACCTGCACTTCTGGCACTCCGAAAATCTAACTCTAACTATACCATGCCGGCCACAATCGCAATGGCAAGACCAATGTGAATGCTGACCAAGGAGAAAGTCGTCTTTACAGACGCATTCTCTTCTCCATCTTCCTCCCCACCTGACGATGCAGAGCCCGTAGTAAGCTCGTCTCGATTCCGACTGAGTCTCACGCCAAAACTGCTTGCTGCGTTCTCTGGAATCTCGATGTCGTCGTAGTTCGTAGTGCGGTTGGCCGAAGGATGATCAGTCGATCCAGCGACGCAGCTCCCACCCTCCCAGGCTACTTCGTAGACTCTCTCCCACAATAGCTCCTGCGACCCATACATGGCAGCAGTATAGAAAACTCTGCAGGACGCAGCGTCGTACACAAACTGCAATGGGGTAACGCTGGAGTCGCCGTCTCGAATTGTGTTGCGGAAGTTGATGCTTGCCAGCAGACTTGCTATCGTGCCTTCAGGGTTGTAATAAGCCCGGCTCAACGCAGCAATTGCTGCTGTAATCAGCTGCTGTGCAAATGATCGCTCGAAGTCCAGCTGCTGAGAGAGGGTAGCGTTCTGCAAGGCACCAAGCACTATGCCTCCTACTTGCGCCATTGGCGTTAGTTGGCCACCTTTCACGCCTCCGGCATACTGCATTGGACCCTCCTGTCTACGGCCACCTACGACCACTGACCGGATCGTGCCTGGCGCGCTCGCTTTCATGAACTCGCTGAAAAGCACACAAGTTGAAGCGCAGGCGCCATCTTGCAGTAACACGATATTGGCGGGTTCGAATACCTCCGGCGCGATGTCGCTCTGGCCGAGTGGGTACACCGGGAACGCTGTCTGATAAGTATTGCTGACATTCGAGCGGAGGATATTCGTAAGCCGGTCATCGGTCGAAGGAACGTCTGCTGGGCCGTATAAGTCGGACCACGAATCGAAAGTATTGTTGTCGGCATCAAGCTGTTGGCGATAGTTGAATGGATATGGGCCGGAGAAAAGAGCTGGCGCATTGCTTGGGCTAAAATCTTCGGTGGTAACCTCGGAAAGCTGCTCGCTCACAATTTGCCCAATAGCATCGAACAGCTCAGTTGCTCGATAGTTGTATGCGTCGTAGGGATTTTGATCTGGGAACAGCTGTCGGAACGTTTCGTGTGCAAGGAATCCGTAGCCACCCCCGTTCCCGCGCAGGTCGATGACCAATCTATTCTTCTGCGCTTCACTAGCAGCATCCAGGAATTGGCGGACTGCGTTGCCGAATTGAACAGTGGCATTTTCTGGTGAGCCTGCTGGAAGAAAACTGGCAATAGCCAGCACTGCAAGATCAGGTGTGCTCTCAACAAAGTATCCTGTAATACTGCCATCTTCCAGCCCAAAAAGGGGTTCTGGGAAGGGCGACGTTGAGCTAGCCGCTTGTCTCGCTTGTAAAGATTTGGAAAGATGCGCATTCCAAGAGATGTGAGCGTGCTAGTGAAAGTGTTAGTTGCCATTCACTCGATCGAAGGGTCAGAGGAGAGGCGAGCCGCAGACTGAAGTGATCGCGATGGCCTTCTGCACATACCTGCTCATTGTTGCGGAGATATTTGAAAGAACAATCCTCCAATCCTGGAACAAGCGGGTTTCCTAGTGATCGCTTACGACTCTGGTCAGGTAGCATCGATGGGTCCTATATCAATGTCAACAGAGTCTTCGACATAAAGTCCGGTGAACTAACAGTCAGCATTTGCAATGCACTGCTATTGCAGCATCTCTGGAAGAAATCCTGCCCATCCGTGATTCCAGATACATCGAGTTCTGTAGCGGCTAGTACCTGCAAACGTACTTCTGTGCCGTTGTCAAAGGATACCACAGTCTCTTCACCGGGATCCTGCAGGAACTGGAATTGTTCAAATAGCCCCGACCCGCTTGGAAGATATTGGCGCGACAGTTCATTGGGGAAAAGTCTGTTGTAGTTTGCGTCTGGATCATGCCGATCGCCCGTTAAGGCGGCGTGTTCATTCAGAAAGTCCTCTGCATTGCGACCATTGATTCCAGTGATAGGAGACGGCTCGTATTCCCTCCCTTGAGTTTGAGAAAGAGCGGCAAGGTCACTGTAAGCGTACAGGTTTGGTAAATTGGTCCCATCGGACGAAACCGATATCAGTGAAAACAATTGATCGTCCAAGATATGTGCCAAGCTGAATACCCCGACTATATCTGGCAGGTAGACCAAATGTCCGTTGTATGCGGATGCGAATAGTCGAGCAATATCAGCTTGAAAGTCAAACCTGGAATTCCAGTCAGCCTTTTTCCATTTCACGCCAAACATATCGCCTTACTCATTTGAGTAATAGTCCTCCCCTAGCCGCTGTTGTAACGTGTCGAGCCCTGCGAGGAGATCGACATCAGGATACAGGCGTGCTGGTCTCGAGCTGTTGAGATACAAGAGATCGCTCTCCGATTCCAGGAAGACTCGCAGGCCTTCAAGTTGGTCGACATTGGCCTCGTTCTGCAGAGGGACTGTGCGCAGACACGATAGAGCAATCTGCGCTGGGACTGTTCTGTCCTGCAATGCGCCGCTGAGCTGTGCGCATGGGCTCTCTTGCCTCTTTACACTCTTGCCACTATGTGATGTCCAGGTCATTGGAGTAAAGGCATCAGCAAGAGGAAGCAAGGCCAACAGGCCAGTACTGAGCTTTAGCATCTTGCTACTTGAGTGAGTAGCAAGGACAAGAACCACAAAAAGAACTGCTCATTGTACAACAGGATTCGAGCAATTTCAATACGGATCGATGATGATGGCTATGCCAAACACATTGTCGAAAGCCAAGAGTAGTTGGTATCCACATGAAGCGTGCACGCCGTCTTGGAGCCGCGGAAGGATTCATCATGCTTGGCCAGCGCGTAATGGCAGGCGTAGGCGTGAAAGGTGACTGCATGCCGTCCCACTTGCAATCATGGCTGTGCATGGCATAGAGGCGCATCCTTCCCGAAGGATGCTATTCGTGCTCATTAGTACATGTTTGCTCCTAGTGCGACAGTATGCAGCGGCGCGTTTTCGGTCGAGCTCCTTGACGTCAGTCGTCAGGTGCTGTCTACTGTACGCGCGAACCCTCTTCAGCTATGCTCTTGACACCGGGTGCGCCTGATTAGCGACCCGATTGGGACAGCCATCGCGCTACACGCCACATTCACCTCTGCGGTCTCATGAACCGCGCGTCATTTGGGGAAAGATTGTCTTGGAAGAATTTGAAGGCGGCAGCCAAAAAGAAGTCGTTTTGTTCCCAGTTCATCATGCACGCCAGGGTCGAAGCAATGCTGATTCCATCAGATGCAATGATGATGAAGATGCTGTCCGTGATAGCGGTGGATTGACGTGCTCCTTTTGCAGCCTGGGCTGTATCCTCTGTACCGGCATCGGACATGCCTACGAACGTTCGAGCGTGTAGCTGTCACACGGCCTTAAGATCGCATAGTCACGGTCTTCGAGAACAGAAGAGAATATGGAAAGCCTGCAGGCATGCCAGATGCAATTGCGATTCTGCGCCACTTCACGGCGATGAAGATGTGAAGAAGCACGATCCTTGCCACGGCTGGAACCTAGGATGTTGATCCGCTTGGCCGCGCAGCCGAGCACGTCCACTTCACGACTTCTCAAGACTTCTTTTTCATCAACGACAGAGGCAGCATCAATAGAAGCGATGAGGATTTGCATACAGGTGGTCGGAGGCGTTGACAAGTACCCTGCCAAGACACATGCTCGGAGAGTGGCAGAGAAGCTCGATGTATCAGAAGGCTTCATCCTGCTGGCGGCCACAAATGCTCGGAACTGGCCAAACTCGGACATGCCAGCCCCTTTTCGCCAAGATCGCTACTTTTACTATCTGACGGGATGTAATGAGGCGGATACCTTTGTAACATACGACATCGGCAAGGACAAACTCTCGCTATGGTTGCCACCGATTGACAAGCAACGAGTAGTCTGGTACGGCAGAGGCAGCACGATAGAGGAAGCCCTTGAGAGGTATGATGTGGATGCAGCACACTACATCAAGCCTAACAACCACACATCGCCTGCATCAGCAGACTTTTGGGATCTTTGCAACCATGAGATTCAGAGCCCTTTCGTGAAGCCCAGGAAGCCTGTGGACCCCAAGGTCTTGCGTCATGCCATCGATGCATGCAGAGTCATCAAAGACGAGCACGAGATCGCATTGATCCGCCGTGCTAATGACATCACGGCCGAGGCGCACGTGAATGTCATGAAAGGGATCTCTCAATTCAAGAACGAAGCAGAAGTGGAGGCGGCATACATGAAAGTTTGCATTGCCAGAAAAGCGAAGATCCAAGCATACGATCCCATTGCAGGGTCTGGACCCAATGCCGCTGAGCTTCACTACTCAGACAACACTGCAGACTTCGGAAACGGCCAGACTGTGGTACTCGACGCTGGCTGCGAGGTAGAAAGATACGCCTCGGACGTGACTCGCACATTCCCTATCAATCGAAAACATCCTGGTCACTGGCCATCTCAGGAAGCTAAAGACATATATCACCTGGTCGAATTCATACAAGAGTCCTGCATCAAACTTATGCTTCCCGGGAAACAGTTTATCGAGATCTTTTGGTTCGCCCACCAGCTCCTCATCGAAGGTCTTTTGAAGCTTGGTATTTTGGTCGGAGATCAGGTGGGGACCATTTTCGCAGCAGGGACATCCCGAGCCTTCATGCCACACGGTCTTGGCCACCATGTTGGCCTCGAAGTCCACGATGTTTCACCGGACTCTCCCCCGCCAGCAACACAAGCGCGTGTTGACGGAGCGCCGCAGCGCGAGCGATTCAGAGCGGAGTTGACTCGCTGGAAGCCGGAGTGGGCATCTACTTTGGACGATTCTGCACTGGAGAATATCGCAAACGTGGCCGACTCATCATGCAGCGCTTTGCATAGCGTCAACGCACCGGTACTGGAGCCAGGCATGGTCGTTACAGTTGAGCCTGGTATCTACTTCAACCAGTTCCTCCTCGACAACTTCTTCCTCAATGATCCAAAACACCGCCAGTTCATCGACATGAAAGTGCTCAAACGATACATGCAGGTCGGAGGCGTTAGGATCGAGGACGACATTTTAATCACGAAGCGCGGATACGAGAACCTCACGACGGCACCTAAAGGCGAAGAAATGTTGAAAATCATCCGGCAACATGCCAAGTGATCGTGCAGCCGACCTCGTTGCATTCATGGTAACAAATGAAATGGTGAAGCTGCTGTGCCACCCTTTGTGTTCACTTCCTGCAATCTTCAGTGTTTGGTGCTTCTGTTGAGACCTTCTGGGCCTTTCTCCGAATAGCCTTTTGAGTCAGGGACACCGGTCCAGTCTAGCCCGATGCTTCAGCAGTTTGGACACACGTCAGTTCCTTCGTGCCAGCACATGAACGCACTCCACTCCTCTGTGCCAGTGTAGTCGTGAATGTTGACTCCAGGATAATAGAAGATGTTAGATGTGTACAGTCCCTGCTCATGGCAGTCGGCAAAGCTGAAAGAGGACCAGTGTTCCGTTAATATGATCAACACAAAGCCACATACCGGTAGAGTGCGCACTTCGAACGGGCATTAGGCAACTTCATGCTTTTTGCCAACGATATGCCTTGCGGGAATGGCGTGCATGTTGCCACCGTGTAGGCTGCCTCCTTGCACTTCTTGAAGTCCTTGTCCTGGCAGACATCGACACAACCAGTCTGATCGATGTTCGAGATCTTCTCGTCGTGCTGTGACGCAGCGACAGGCAGGTTCGTTGCACGGCCGAGGATGCCCAATAGGCCGATGGCAGTGGTCAGATTTTTCATGTTTGCTTGGGCTCAGATTTTGACACCTTGGATCGGTAGGAGGGAAGTGGTGTTGTGCAGCGAGGTTCTGAATAGATTGGATCACCAATTGTTGCTCGTGTCAAGCGAGATGTGATTCTCTTATATGGAGGCGTACAGTTCCTTCCCACTGAGATTAGATGGCAAGATCGGACAGTGAGCGGCCACTTTCCGCAATACTCAGAATCGGCGGGTGCTTGCTCATTTGGCAAAGCAAGAGCTTCTGAGTGATGGAATGAGCTAAGGTCACCTGCCGACGTGTTGCACTCTTGCACGGGCTCCTCACAAAGACGCTTCCACTCACTTCTTCATCAACTCTTTGCGAAGCCTGATTTGCCCTTTCGTTTGCCAAAAGTCACACTTCTAGGAACAAACTTCAGTGATGACATGGATTTGGTGACGTCTTCCAATGCATCGTCCTGAGCTTTCTTGCTCTGAACACGGGAGACTTCCTCCTGAGTAGCGTCAGTCAGTTCGGTGTGCTCAGTGGCGTCCGATGTCTGGGTTGTTCGCGTAGCTGTGCTGTCTCTACGTTCGCGACTGCTTTTGCGGTGGCCTGCAGCATTCACACCCCGCCTGAGCATGGTCCATCTCCCGTCAATGCCATGGTCCACCACGAGGAAATCGTAGTTCTTGGGATAACCGTGCTTATCCACCAGGTGACTTCTTCGTTTCTTCCAATCGTTGCAGACTTTGTCACAATCCTCCAGGAAGCAGGCGTAGGTCTTTTCGCCTCGCTCCCGCTTTACTGCAATAATGGGATCGTGGTTCTCACGGAGATGTAGCTCTAAGAAGTGGGACGTGGGAAGATTCTTCTGGCACTCTTTGCACCGGTTGGTGTGTGATGCATTGTAATGTGTCTCATAGTCTGCATAGCTCGAAAAGGACATGGACTTGTGCGGGGGCAACAAGCATTTGAAAGCCATTCCGGGGCTCTCGAGGGCCTCGTCCAATTCGACATACTTGGGAGTGTGAGCAGATGTCTCCATGGCGGCACTCGATGCGTCGGTCGCGGACGACGAGTCTGGCGCAGGCGGAGACGAGTCCCTTATACGCTTGGCCATGTTGGAGAGATGGATGCGGTGAGCGAAACAGAGTGGCCCGCTGCTAATGCTGTACCTGCATTGCACGTGTTGCTGCTTGCCACGAGGCTATAGCGCGCAGCCGCACCTGTGGTCCTGTCGACAATGACAAGACGAGGTGAATGCGTCAGATGCTGTCACGTTGCCCTGTTCACTGCGGCTGCATTCACCATAGGCCCTGGTTTCATATGTGCGTCAACGAAAGTGAAGGAGTGCATTTGATGAAATTGGGTTCAGGTCGCGCTTGCAGGGACACAGTCAGCAGGACACTCCAAGCGAGCTCATTCAGTTTAGACTCGGGCCCTCGACCTCCACTGACGAATGTCGTCGACTCACCTCGACTTCACGCCCGACCACCACCACCACAACCAACACCGCTCGGCTCCCGCACTCCACACCCACTCCCCTGCACTCCGCCTACGCGACACGTTGTCGCCCAACATTCCCCACTCCACCGCCGCCGACGACCTCAATGGACTGCGCGTGCCTCGCAACGTTCACTCCATTCGAGAAGTACACCTAACCTCGACCGCCCGAGTGACGGACCCGCCGTCGCTACACTCTCGCAGCTGTTATGCGCTGTGCACCGATCATAGAAGCATGGACTTCCTGCTCGCCAACGAGAGCGCCGCTGAGCAACATGTGCTCCAACTGCTGAGCACTTTTCGCGAGCAGAAATTCGACGACATTTACGAAGCCTTCCAGAACTTCCGCACCCACGTCGCCGGCGTAGTGCCCCTCGACTTCGACCGTGCCGAGGAGCACGAGAACCGGCTGTGGCACGCGCACACTCAAGGT
>ANSM01000945.1:0-10816 GCA_000347735.1 Cercospora canescens BHU | reverse complement strand
AGAGCCAGCAGGCGTCCGAGCCACGCATGCCGCCGCCCCCGTCCGCAAGAGGGACGTCGCAGACTGTAGGATCTCTCGGAAGCCTCAACCTTGCTCTGCTTCTTCTAGTGCCCTTGATCAAATGGCCTGACCCTACTCGATATATGCACAACGCTCTCGCCCGACCGCCAGCCATCCATCCTCCACTCCTCTTCCATCAACCCCCTCTGTTCTGCTGCCTCCCGCCAGCAGCGGCATGTACTCGCACCTCGACATGGATCGCTACACCTACCCGCAGTTTCCCGCCGCCGCCGCTGCCGTCCAGAAACACTACCCCACCGCACACGCGACCAGTAGTGGTAAGTGCATGGCCCGCAATTCTTCCACCACCCGCGCCTCCTGAGCTCACGTCGGTACAGCTTTCAGTGCCAGCGCGAATCCCAACGAAGATTGGACCAAAATTTCAGACCTTGCCGAACGACGGAGGATCCAGAACCGCATCGCCCAGAGGAATTACCGTACGTCGCTCCGGCGTCGCAGTTGCGTGGCATGCATCTGACCGTCTTGTAGGCAAGAAGCTGAAGAAGCGGCTGGAAGACCTGGAACGCCGCGCGGGATCGAGTTCGGCGTCCCCGGAGCAAAGGCATGAGGAGTTGCCCTCCACCACCACCACCACCACCACCATCGCCGACGATTCCGCGAGCCAACGCGCGAGTGCACCACGAACGCGATCACTGCACGGTCACCCCCCACGACATCGAACCCCCGATGTTCTCGCTCAGCAATACGTGTTGCCCTCCGAAGACCGAAGCATGTTCTCCCAGCAGTTCACCCGCCAGCTGTCGACATCGCCTCCTCCATTCACCGTGAATGCTCCCGTGCCACCGGCCGACACCCTCCCCTACTCCACATACTCCGGCTACTGCGCCCCGACTCTGGACCTGGCCATGTACCCGGCTTACGTTGCCCCCACCCAAGCATATGCCATCCAAAACCTGATGCAACCCCCCATCAAGCAAGAGGCCTACGCCGACGATGAAGTCAATCCCTTCAGCATGAGTTACGCTTCCATGGCCAACGAGATCACGTCGTACCAAACTCCGCATCATTATGTGAGTACACAGCAGTCGTTTGCGCGGGCTCCGAGCAAAGGCTGATCGCCCCAGACGCCCTCATTATCGGACTCCTCCGAGGAATGGCATGCCGGTTCTCCTCCCGCTCTCTCGCCACCTGGTCTAGGCTACTGAGGCTTGGTGCCGGTCCAAGGGGATCAGTGGTGGGGATGGAGCGCATCACGATGCTTGAGGGGTGCAATTCGCATTTGATTTTGTTTTCTTGTTATATTGAGCGAAGGCGTTGGACCGGATTAGGGTAAATTGACTCGTCGCTCCATTTTCAAGCGCGAGGACCTATAGAGCAGCTGGAGGATGCGTGGCCTCGCAGACATGGAAAAGTCAACCATGCACCACGCAGGGCATCGCTCAGAAGAAAAATCTGAGTCGTTTCGTCCAAAAGAATGCAACCGTCATATCTGGCATTCGGCTCAGTAGAGCTGTGCCACAAGAGTGTGCCCACCTTCGTGCATTTGCACTCCCTCGCGCGTCTCAAATGCAGAAATTATCGATTCCGCACATTCCGGCTCTCGCGTTCGTGGACCTGTGACCACGAGCCGAAAAGAGCGAACTCTCTTCGCATTGGATCCGAATGAAATGCTGCGATGTGGTGCATCTCCGCCAATGAGAGAGAGCCATAGGTCAAATCAATTCGCAGCACCACAATTGTGCACGTGACGAGGATCTCATGGTTCGCTCTTCCCCATTGACCACGACATCCATCAAATTCGACACCCGCAACGATGCGCGACGCTCTGACACTGTTTGGAGGCGACAATGGATGGCATGCAGATGACTGGATAGCAAGTGATGATGGCGTGCGAGGCGGTAATCGAGGACAAGTGCTCGCAATGTTGGTGCTGGTCTAACTCACTGCCTAGGCAAGAGCATCTCGTATCTGGATTGCACCAACACCACGGGCACCTTCCGAGGCAATCTGGACATCAAGACTCTCGGAGGCGCGGGCTTCGCAAGCCAACGCACGACTGGTGATGATCGCGAATGGGATTTGTCCGAATATGCTGGCATTCAGCTGTACATCACCAAGGGCGACAGTATGATCCCTGCGCCTTTACGACATCTGCTGCTATCCACCGATGCAGCTGACATGTGCCACAGAGAAACGCTATACATTCAATTTAAAGGATGAACTTCTGCCCCAGGACCCCGACACGGGGAGAGATCAGTCGAGCATCTCGTACGAATGTGACTTCGAGCTCCCACCCCAAACGGTGCCCGGCCATGCGCACGACAAGACCGTGTTCATTCCATGGAGCAGCTTCAATGCCACCTATCGAGGACGACCGAAGAGTGATGCGAAGCCCATCGACCTGAAGAAGATCAAGCGGTTCAGCATCATGATGAGGAGGTACGACATGTCTCGCAGTCCCAGCCTCGGACTGCGCAAGCTGACCTGCTCCACAGCTTCTTCGGAACCCAGGAGGGGGACTTCTCGCTCTCGATACGCTCCATTTCTGCTTTGCACGAGACACCACAGCAGATAATTACGGATGCAGCATCCTGGCAAGACCCCTCTCTCGAAAAGGGCCACGACAGCGCAGTTCGTCGCGGTCTGCCTCGTGATGATGAGAGCGTTCCGAGCAAGGTGAGGCATCCTTGCTTCGCCGCAGAATCTGGAGCTAACCAGAGCGCAGGCAAGCCTTTGGCACAGGAGAAAAGGAGCCTGCCTCCTACTGGTCGCTGTGTCTGCACTTGCGGCCTACCACTTGGCCGGCAGGTACATACTTGCACAATGCGAATAAAGTTTGAGATCGTCTCATGATAGAGCCTGGGCGGCCAAGTGGTCATTTGGCCGCGCCATTCCGTGGCACTCCGGACGGGGTGGACAGCCCCCGTCCTCCGTACGGGGAGACGTGCTTTTCGGACATACCTGAGCTCCAGTACACTAGTGCCCAATCGCGCCGTCGTAGTTTGCCAGGGTATCACGGCCTGTAGAGCGGCAGCATGTTGTGGCAGGATTCGCAAGAACACGTTCCGTCGTGGACGTCTCATCAATCACGGTCTCAGGCTCACTTCTCACGAGAGCTCAGAGGTCGGAACAAGTAGTCGAATGCTGAAACGTAGTTGGTTCAGCTCCATGGGCAACTGCTACAGATCGCTGCAAGCACGCATACGGTCAGCACCCTATCCTGACGTCCAAGTCGGCGACTCTGGACGCAAGACGCCGATCTCCAACCCCATGCCAAACCTTGGTGCTGTTTGTTTTTCTCCGAAGCACCCACGAAAGCCAAATATACGAGACCACCGCAGGACCAATTTGCAGCGTGTCTCTTGAACAGCGCCAGCTCATCCACCGTGCAGGAAGCCCCCAAGGGCCGCCGTGTGCACGGACGACGCATTCCGATTTGTGAACGTTGACGCCGCGGCGTTGCGAGCTGCGAGCCTGCATACCACAGCAGTTATAGCGAGCGGTGAATCCGATCCATGGATCATGAGCTTCTCGCGTGGTGCAGGGCGAGTAGTGCGTGTGCGCCTCCAAAACGCGCCGTGCATCCTCAGCAGCAGTCGTTTGAGCGCGTGGCCCAGGCCACCACCACCACCACCACCACCACCACCACCACCACCACCACATGTAACCGATGAGACGAGGTGGTCTTCGTCACCAGACCAAGTGGTTCGGACACAGCCTCAATGGTACGCGCAAGGCCAGCAGCCAGCGAATGCTGGGATCCGACCAGCCCCCAAAAAAAGAGCCGGGCGCGCTGATGATGATGGAACATCATACAGTACATAGTGTGTGCAAAGTGCGTAAAATAGACGGTGATGCATGCCGCCAGTCTCTCATGGATTGGTCAGATTCCGAAAATCCGGCAGACCACAAATAACAGCCCCCGTGTATCCGGGAAGGATACACACCTGTACTGAGGGCTCGCGGCTGGCCTTGCTGGCTCTGCCTGCTGTGAATCCCCCGTCCTGCAACCACTCGACCGAGAGGGGCAAAAGTCGTGGCAAACGCGGAACTAGGTCGCTGTGATCCTGCTATGCATCCGCGCGAGCCCGCCGGACTTCTGCTGCCTCGTCCGTTCTCTAAAGTCCGACCATCGAACAGGAGCTCTCCACTCCGCTGGAAATCTAGATCTGGAGCACCGGGTCTGTTTTATCGCCCACCCAGCTGTCACGTCACTCAGCTGCAGCGGAGGCAAGAGATACAGTGATTACAGTGATCGCCGGTGCAGACTTCGAACCATGTCGATTTCGTGCTCAGCTCACCCAGCCGTGTCCAGCTCACCTGTCATGAATCCTCCAGGTCCTTGTCGCCTCCTTCGTCGATGCTGATAAAGCACACGTCTTCCCATCGATGACGGAGAACTCCAGCTCCGTCACATCGTTCTCCACTGTCGTCAGGCACAGCGGTATTCTGGGCACGTCAAAGAACGTCCTCTTCAACAACTGCCCCGTCGCGACATCACTCCCACCCGCGTTCTCCGACGAAGCCGCCTTTCGTGCGTATGCCTGCTTATGCGCGGCGAGCATCGAGCGAAGCTGTGCAGACCCGGGGATACGATACAGAAACACCTGTGTCAATGGCGCTGGCCGAATGCGCTTCTTGTCCCGCTCGGCGAGAGCAAGGAAGTCGAAGCCTCCCCCGGACGTCATGGCGAAGCGCGGATGATGCTCGTGAGCAGAAGGCATATTCTCCCATAATCCTAGGCCGCCTTCCGGAGAGGCCTCGAGGGTGTATTTCCAGCTACTGAGGAAGCTTTCCAACCGCGCCAGCACACAGACAGTCTCGGGTTGGGTCGTCGTGATACCGAGGTTTTGATCAGTTGTGCTCTCGACGTGGCCAAGTATGTCTGGTACAAAGTTCAGTCAGCTTGCTTCCTCTCTCCACCGCTGTCGACTGCCGCAGGAAGGCTTACAATGACTGCTGTCTCCGCCGCCGTGCTGTTGGCCAGCAAAGAGATATCCTTGCTCGAATCGCTGTAGCAAATGCACGCCCGACACGCGGCTTCTAAGATCCAGTGTGCCATTCTCGCCAGCTCTCGCCAGCAGGAGTGACGAATCCAGAAATACATGCCTCAAACCAGCCTTGCTCTTCCAATGTTCTAAATCTGCTGCTTGCTCCCGATTGCCTGCAGGAGCAGGGGTTCCGAGGTAGACCACGGTGCCTTTCCCACTCAATCGCACCCGCAACACGTAGTCATTCTGCTCAAAGTCGATGCCACAAATGTAATGGCCTGTTGCACTAGCCACATACTCGTTGACCGTGAAGCTATCCGGATCGGCGGTAAGATCGTAAATTTGAATCGTGCGTTCCTGTGCGACTGCCAACAACGAACCATTCGAAGAGAGCGTCAGCTCATTATATATATTGCTGTTGATCTTGAGCCACGGGCCTGATCCCACAGTCTCTTTCAAATCGTTCAGGCTTCTTCGAGCTTTCAATCTCGGCACTTCACTCGAGGTATCGTATACAGAAATCTCTCGACCGTTCAACGTCACCAGGGTGTTTCCATCTGCGGTTGCGATCACTCGAGGGGACACGGGAAATCCCATTTGGGAGCCCTTTGTCAAGCTTGCCGGTGAGTCGTGGGCGCGCTCGGTCGTGATACCATACATCAGCGACCGTGCAGCTTTGTTGAATGCGAATTGAAGATCCATCGGATCGGCTTCCTGCGCATCTTCTGATGACAGAATGGGCATTTTGGACAGCTGCCTTCGCAGAGTATCACTTGCCGTGGCGGCGAACGACCACTGTTTTTTTCGGAGAACGTGTCAGAATTGTCTGGTTTTCTTCCCTTTTGTACATGACGACTTACGTATCTGCAGACTTTCCTCGCGGCGTAAAATGAGCGCGTGTCCAGATAATTGAAGATCTGCTGCTGAATCTCCAGAGGCAATGCCGTGGCAGCCATGGCGGTCTGCTTGACACTCATCGTGCGATGTAGCTCTACAGCCATATTGGAAATTGAGACAAGGGCAGTGCAGGTGAATTCTAAAAACGGATTGCCAGATCAGTGATTAGAGAGAGAGGGGGAGAGAGGAGGAGAGAGAGAGAGAGAGAGAGAGAGGTGTCAACAACAGGATTGCGCACGCAAAGTCGGACACGCTCCGGGTATATACATGAGCCCAAACATGGTGATGCGATTCATCAGGGTGGATGAGCACATGCCTCCGCTCGGACACCTGAGTGGAAACGCTGATTGAACGACTCCAGAGCGGTATTCTCTTCGGCCCGGCGCTGTGTGGTGGTCTGAGTTCCTCAGCAAAGAAAAATCTCTGTGGCATTCCCAACCCCCCTGCCGCGTCGCGCGTCTGGGTTGCCGACAAATGATGAGCATTGCATCGACCTCCTATCTGCAGGGCGGTGGAGCGCTTATGTGTTGTTATCAGTGATACAACTCTGCACACAATCAATCGGACCTTTCAAGCTTTTTGCAATCATCAACCGGGATGGGCAGCCACATCCGCTGGAGAATCGACTGACAGGGTTGCGAGTTCCACAAAGACTATTCCCTGGAACCGTTAGAACTTGCAACGCGACCTCGCACGAATGCGCGGGATAACCTGTCCCTCTGTCGAACAACCAGATCATCAATGTGCAACATTTTTTTTTTTTGGTCGGGGATGTTGACATCATTGCTGCGCGCACGTGTGCTCGGCAACTTTCGTGCCTGTCGATCCTGGCATTCTCTAGCGCCGTTTTTGCCAGGCTTGTGATAATCCCACCCGCGATGCCGCCGCGCCGCGAGCCTGTTACAGCCTGTGTGTGTTGGGAATGTGAGATAAGACTGATCTCGCGTTGGCGTGAGAAGACTCCGTCACGTCCCGAAAACGCCACGTATTGATCTGATCGAGTTCGGCTATCTCGCAGATGAGTGATCGCTACATACTCCGGATTTGAAGTACCCATCGTTTGATGTCCAGATCCATTCCATGTCAACAGGGGATGTCGAGGCACCCTGTACTCTGATCACAACGCTCCCTTCTATTCCCACTCTTATCAAGGTCGATCGTGCAAGCAATGCTTCAGCACTGAATAGCTCCCATGCTCGGCCATGGGAGTTGTGGCAACAGACAGTACCAACAACGAACGAGAGGACCCGGGCAGTTTGCTGACATCGCGAGCTCCAAGCGCTCCTTAGGCTCCTTCTTTCTGTCACAAGTGACTTTCGGGAAAACCTCCATGAGAGCCACCGTGACATACATATATGCAGACGAGACGATGAAGACGATGCAGCCTCCGATTGAAGAACATCGCATAGAAAGCTTTTACTCGAGGGATTGAACGATGCCCATACAGAAGATGCTCGATGCGCATTGGCAGAATGACTAGGCTGCGGCAGTACCGAGCAATGATTCGAACGGCCGCAAGCTCACAGAACTAGACACGCTGCTGGGCAACTCGCCTGCGTAGTTGCTGGTGACCCATTTGTGGATGCCAGCTACCTCGGGCATCTCCCAGTCAACGGTATCCTTCGAGAAGTTGAGCACGACCACAAAGCCCTCCTTGCTGCCATCAAACCTTTTGTAGGCAAAGATGTCATTATCTCGTTCCTCGAGACCCTCGAAAGAGCCATACACGAAGACATTCTTGTGCTTTTTCCTGTTCTCCAATCCGCGTTGCCAGAATTGGAAAACGGAGAGATCGCCTGATGCCTTGAGTTGATCTTGAGCGTTCAAACTCGGGAAGTTGTCGTGAATTCGCATCCAGGGGACGACGTTGACGTCGCAGAACCCGGCATTTGCTTCGCTGCTCCACTGCATCGGGGTACGAGAGTGATCTCTCGCCTTCTTTTGCAGAACATGTCGTGCGTACCTGAGCATTTCCTCGTCGTCTGGATACATTTCGTTCATTTTTTTCCACTATTGACAGTCAGCATCGTTCTTGGCCCGACTGGGGAATGGGAGACAAACGTAATTTTGAGACTCAATGTCTTTGTATTCTGTCGGACTCCAGTCTGGAGGCACCTATAATGAGCGTCAGAAACCGCCAAGCTCATGATCGTGCAGGTACGGGTCGTGTCTCCAAAATTGGGAAACCAAGAGTCAATCATTTTTACGCACATTGCACATCCCGAGTTCCTCGCCTTGATATACGTATAGGGTACCACTCAAGGTAGTTTCCATGAGCGCCAACAGCTTCGCACCAAGTTCGCGGTATTGGTCGGAATCGTTGGTGAAATGCGACACTGGTCGGGGCTTGCATGAGATCAGCATCAAAATCAACAACACGTGGCACGGAATATTCTCACATTGTCGTGGTTCGATATGAACACACTGTTCCAACCCCCTCTTTCTCGCATGACGTTCTGCCATTTTGAAACAATGTCTCGCAGCTCCTTGACCTTCCAAGGTCCGAGCGTCAGTCGCGGTGCACCTTTGATGTTTGATATATCGACCACCTCAAAGATGAAGATCATATTCAACTCGTCACGTTCACTTCCGACGACCTTGAGAATCTCATCTTGGTCATTCACAAATGGCATCTCACCCACGGTAATCGCATTGTATTTGCTAAGCACTTTATCGTGCATCTCGCGCAGGTACTCGTGCAGTCTCGGACCATTGGCGTAGAACTTGTGGCCAGGCTGGAAATCAGCGGTGGGGTCGAAAACATCCGCATCTGGAAATGATTGGACCTTGGAGATGAGATTTATCACATCCTTCTCGAATCAGTTCCTGGACGACACCTTTGTCACGCCAATGCACCCACCATGCGAAATCCACATGCGCCCCTGTCGAGCCAAAAGCGTAGAACATCATGGACCGCAGCTCGCACTTCGGGATTTTCCCAATTCAGATCAGGCTGCTCCGGAGTGAAGAGCGCAAGGTAATACTGGTTGGTGGGTTCGTCGTACACCCAGCTACTATGTGCCTCTCCTGTGACACATACCCGTCGTCAGTGATCACTTCGGGATTGGGTGCGTCTTGAAATACCTACCGAGAATCTGAGCCCAGTTGTTTGGAGGCTGTCGCTTGCCTTCACGATCATAGCGTGGGTCCTTCCAAATGTACCAATCTCTCTTCTTGCTGGTTCTGGAAGATCTGGAATCGAGGAACCAAGGATGTTGATCTGATGTGTGATTCACAACAAGGTCCATCATCAACTTCATGCCACGCTGGCGGAGCCCGGCGATGAGGTCGTCGACGTCTCCGAGGGTTCCATACCTCGGATCAATATCTTTGTAGTCAGCAATGTCGTATCCTTGGACTCGTCAGCATTGCACAGACCACTGAAAGGGCATTCAACATGCCCATATCGACCTGAGGGCTCCTGTAGATGGGCGACGTCCAGACTACATCCACCCCCAGGTCCTTGAGGTAGTCCAGTTTAGATGTGATGCCGCGAACATCGCCCCAGCCCGGGAAAATGCCTCCAGTGGATTTGAAGGACGCCGGATATATCTGATACACCTGAATCTAGGTGAGTTATGGAAAAAACAAGGAGCCGCAGATCATGCGCACCACAGCTTCTTTCCACCATTTGTGCTCCGTTGAAACTTGCGAAGCCATGTTGCAATCTGTGTTGCCTGCTTCGTTTCCGAGGTGTCGCGAAAAGATCGAAGCCGGGTCAAGGTAGGCAGCGGGAGGGCAGTTGGCAGCCGCCACGAATGCGTTGCCAGTTTCAGATCGACACTGCTGATTGTAGCGGTGAGCCGCCGGCGAAGCAGAAGTTGTCTGTGGAGATGACTCGCATGCGTTGGGTCGTAGATGCCACCCGCGAGAGCATCAACGTGCTATGCTTGGTGTTGTGTTCAATGTTGAAAGTGGTGATGACGTGCGAGTATTGTGCTTTTCGGGCACATAGTTCATTGCTGCGTTGAGGCCCTCTCATTCGTCGATTACTAGCTCGGCTGGCCATATGCAGGACCACAGCTTTGGGCTAAGCTCCCAATTGACCACGTATTGATGAGTTTGGCCCCGACTGCATCCAATAGTGGTGACTTCGCTCTCTCGGCACGTTATGCACCGACAGGGAAAGAACGAGTACGGTGCACACATCGGAAAGAGCGGACCCAGCTCGAGACATGCATACCGTGATGGGAGAAACAATGGAATTGGGGCACCTTGCTTCCGATGTCCCCTTGTCGACAAATTCAGCACATGATACTATCTGGCTGGTGCTCGCGTTTCCACGCGAACGATTCGGCTCGCACTCGGACGATTTTATACCTGCTTGGAGCCTCGAAGCTTGGACGACATTATGCAGTGTGCGACAGGATCTGGAAAGAAGTACGGTCAAGCTAGGTGCCCAATAAGCCGTTTGGTGCCACAGATGCGGAGGTTTGAGAGAAATCGAATGTATGCTCGCTACGTATCTTCATCATCTGCACAGTTGGGGTTCTGGTGGTCGTGGTCGTGGTCATGTCAAATGCGGGCTTCGGCCGTTTAGGAGATGAAAAGTTCCAGCACATGCACCAGAGCTCGCACGATTAAGGGCTGCATGTGGTTAGTGAAGAGTCACCAACACAGGTATGAACACACTCACAATTTCTGCGTTCCGTGCGCCTGCACTTCCTGGCGTGGCGACGATGCTGCTCTCCGCAATGACAAAGCCGTTGTTCCCCCCATCTCCCGTCGCAGTCGCTATGACCAGTCCGTTGCTGACGGAACTCGTGAACATCTCGAAGCTCGTTGTGGTGGCGGCACTCGTCGTCGCGAAGCCGCCGGATGATGTGCTGGTCGCGGGCGCACCATTGCCATTCAGAGTGCCGGCAGTAATGATGCCGCCGATGGTGCCCGTGCAGGCGGCTCCGCTG
>ANSM01000928.1:0-28699 GCA_000347735.1 Cercospora canescens BHU | reverse complement strand
GTATACTAAAGAAGCGTTAGCAAATTTAGTAATAGTATTTATAATTAAAGACAAACTCTTAATACGAAACTATAGTACTATCGCTATCGCCGTTAGTAGAAGCTATAATATAAGTAGAATTATATACGTATTATAGAAGTAGTAGCAGGCAGCAGCAACGCTAATATATATTAGCGACGCTATTATTAAGTACGCATAATAGCGAATTACCTAAATACATCGCGATTATCGTTAGTATCGTAGTTATAGTTGTGGTTGATTGTAATTAATGCGACAATAGTAAGTAAACTAAGAATCAAGCGAGAGTAAGGTAGTAACAAGTTGGCCACTCTGGGCTTCTGTAAGGGATCCACGGCAAGCTCGCCGATCAAGCCGAGGCATCCTGAGCGGGTGCCATCTCGTCTCGTGCGAGACTGTGAACATCTCGATTGCTTGCACAGATTCCCGCGCTGCGTGCTTGGGGAGACGGTGTCGCAGCATTCGCTTTGCCCATCTCCTGCTCCGAACATCGCCAACATGGTCCGCGAGGACCTGGTCGAAGGAGCCGTTTCCTGTATGCACCCACACCCTCTCCGCCCGCCCGACACGACTCACGCTGCCATACTGACGCTACGTGCATGTAGTCCTCCAAGACCCCTCGGTTGCTTCAGCTCCTCTGGAACAGCGTGTCGCCTTTTTACGCTCCAAGAACCTGACCCAAGAAGAGATCGATACTTCGCTTGCGCGCGTTGGGCAATCGCCCCCGGCGGGCGCGGCATCGCAACCTCCCGTGCAATACCGGCAACCACAATACAACAACTACAATGCTGGTTATGGACAACAGCCGTATGGCGGCTGGCAACAGCCTCCTCCTGAGCCCCCAAGGCGAGACTGGAGAGACTACTTTATCGCGGCCACGGTTGCGTCTGGCATAGGTTATGGCTTATACTGGACAGCGAAGCGATATGTCTATCCGCTTATCGCACCTCCAACGCCTCCCCAGCTCGAGCAGGATAAGAAAAGCGTAGATGAGGCATTTGAGAAGACGTTCCGACTTCTAGAACAGCTCTCCGCCGATACAGAGGAACTGAAGAATGCTGAGGCGCAGCGGAAAGAGAGATTGGATGCTGCCTTGTCCGAAGTGGAGAGCGTCATCTCCCGGATGAAGCTGGCGAATGATGAGCGAGAACAGGAAGCAAAGAGGAATGCAAGGGAGCTGAATGAATTGCGAGATCTGATCCCACGAGCCATTGAGAAAGAGAAGCAGGCGCAGGAAGAGAGACTCAAGGAGTTGGGCACAGAAATGAAGAGCCTGAAGACCTTGGTGCAAAATCGCATGCGAGATGGTGGCGCTGCACCAAGCAGGACAACACCGAGCTTCCCTGGCTCCCAGGGACACAACGGACAAGTCCTCGGCTCTGGTGCCCAGGTGAATGGCACTTCTTCTGCTCCAGCCATACAAGAACCTGCGACAAACGGCACCAACGGTGTCTCTTCACCTGCAGCAGAGACAAAATCATCTTTTCCATACACGAGTGCAGCAAGCACATCGACAAGCTCGAATCCTTACCAGTCGCGCCTGCTTGGAAATAGTGGTGGCAAGGCTGCCATTCCTGCGTGGCAATTGGCTGCGAAGAAGAAGTCGGAAGATGCGAAAGCTGCCGCTGCCGAGGGAGCGTCTAGCTCGCCTAATGTTCATGAGAGTGGCACTGTGCAGGACGCAGTTGACGGATCATCGTAATGGTTGCATTGTGGGGTGGACATTGATTCCTACTGTTTTAGGTATGTGTTGTGTATGAAAAGCTTTCATGACCCGCATGTATTCCCGGTGGTGCTATGGGAAAGACGGTGTTTCACTCGTGGCGCACTACATGCCTCGCGCGGAGCACCTCGATTTCGTGTTGGAATAAATTCCGACGATCAGAGCTTCATAGAATTCTCACAAGAGCTACTCAACCATGGTATGGGTGAACATCAACCCACCTTGTCGAAATCCGGTGTGTCACCGACTGAGTCCGAAAATCATCAAAGCTAGCCCTGTATGTCTCGTCATGCTGTGGACGGCTCTCTCATCAAAAACGTGGTCACATGCGGTCGGTCCCAACCATACTCCGGCCTCAGCTGGGCAACTTCATCCACCTCGCAGAAACCGTGTGCTTTATATAGCTTGACACCTGCATTCTTAGCGATGATGAAAGTTTTCAGACCCAATTGATCTGCCACAGCAAGCCCTTCTCGGAGAAGTAAACGACCGACGCCATTTCTTTGATTATCGGGATGGACGGCAAGATATTCGAGCTCTGTCGATATCTTCAGTGAGCCCATGACGGGTTGAAGTGTTCTGTATTAGTTTATCACTGGCCCATTACCTCTCCTTGCTGCTCAAGAATTCTACTCTCGGCGTTCATGATCAGACGACTTAGGTCTTCTTGCATGTTTTGATTCAACCGACGTATCCGCATATCTACGGTGACCGACTCGAACTGATTCCCAAAAATATCTCGTTGATCTTGGCTAACACCTGGGGGTAAAGCTTCCGCCCAAATCTCATTCGCCGCCTTCGACGCTGGCAAACTCCATCTGGCATACCCCACGATCTGACCAGTAGATGAGTCGATGGCTTTCTGGAAGCGCTTGCCACTGTTGGCAGCTTTGATAAGGTTCAGGGGCAGTCGTGGGGCACAGTCAGAGATTATTTCTTGCAGGGACATATCTTCAGGCCAGAGAGCGACCCAGAGAGGGTCCTGGTAGAAGGCTGTCATCATGGTTCGTGCGAGTCCGGGAGCATCTTCAGGGTGCAGAGCTTGAATTGAAAATGCTGCTGTGTCTTTGCGAGAGGATGCTTTCGGTGTGTCCATGGCTCCCCATCGGAAGTATTTCACAGCATCAGTTACGTTCCACCCAGTGCAAAGTGTTCACAGTCCGTCTAAGACGGCGATCTAGACAAGTATCTAATCCTGCAGGAGGATCGGGTCCGATCTTGCCGTGTTTCTGCCTTCTCTTGCCAAGGCAGAGGGGCTATCGGAGCAAACATCGTGTCGTAGCACCTGAATTTTGAGCTGATCAGTCTCCGCACGGAGAATGAAGTAAAGGAGAGACTAATATGGGCACGTAAATAAGTCCATCGACTGTGGAGGCACGGGTGCAAGGTCACCTCGTCAAAACGGCAACCAAATGTTTACGGAGTTTTGATTAACCCCAGACATCGTTCGGTGGTCCGCAGCTTCACATGCATCTCGATCTTTTGGTCTACTTCTACTTCAACATAGCAATGCGCCTACGATAACAGCATTTCCTGATATCGCCATCATGGCCTCGAAAGTACTATCACACGCCGATATGGCGATAAACCGCTTCGCTGTCCTCGCCACATACCGCCATCTCCTCCGCGCGACGGGGATAGCGTTCAATGGTACAATCCAGACGACTTGGAGCGTGCAGATCCATCAGCTATACTGACAAGTCGCTCTCAGGCGATTCTCACATGCTCCGGTCATCCCGTGCCTTCGCTCGTTCCGAATTCCGCAAAGGCGCAAAAATGGCTGCCGACAGTGCGGAGGCAGCGCAAGGCGTAGAGCACGCACAGGGCGTAACGCAAATCCTCAGAGAAAATGTGGTGCAAGGAAAACGGGTGGGAGATGTTGGAGAAAAGTACAAACTGAATATACATGAGCATACGCAGAGGCTGGACAATGATACTGCTGGGCAATTGAAGGGCACTACGAAGAGCTTCAAGGAGGTAAAGAATGCCAGCTTGCTGTGAGGAGCTTGGCACTGTGTTTGAGCCGTGGGTGAACAGAGGCGACAGACGTCAAATGTGCGATTGACCCAGAGAAGATCTGGAACACGATAAAAACAGAGGTATTCGGCCTGGTGATTTCCGGAGATGCTTGGAAAACTTTCATGCGAGATGCAGCACACTGAGCGTGAAGTACGTGCACGTGCCCAAAAGCTGGTGTCAGGAATGCACTGGCGAAAACGTCACCACATGGACATCCATTTCGCTCAGGAGGCCAGCCATCACGCCGAGCTTTTAGGGCGTGAAGTCGACCGCCTGAGTTTGTACTCTGCTCGGATATATTCATCCAGGACCGGCCACAAGCAACGTCAATTGGTCACGCTGGAGCAGCTGCAGAGAAGGAACGAGCGTATAATTGCCGGTGATGCCGATCGAAGCACTGAAGATCGAAAGATTAGAACAGTCGGCAGTTATCAATGTACAGTTTACCCGTTCCTTTGCAGCCGGGCTCAGCTCCCGAATTCTGCATTCAACTGCCAGTTGGTGCCATTGTCAGGCCTATCCATGCGCGAATTAAGTTGTAGTCAGATGCAGTCCTACCTGGCGTTTGGAAACACCCTGGCTCAGCGAAACTACGATTAGGGATCAAGCGCGCGCGCTCAGCCGCCCGATCACTCACTCCTCCTGAAAATACACATCGAAGGATATTTACTCGCGCGAAATCATCAACAGCGTGTCCGATCGTCCCAGGTCTCTCTCTGCAACCCAAGGCGCAATTTCGCGCAGCGGACAGTGCCGAAGACGGGGTGCGGTATTGCTTCTGTTATTTTGCCGCCTTGGCCGGTTCAAATCGGGGTTGTGCTCCATGGAAAGCCTGGGGCTCGAGTGGATCTGTATCCATGTAGACACAAACCTTAGAGGGACGATGTGTACTGTATGCTCACGTTCGTGGGCTTGCTGTACTGTACTGTGCTGCCGCCGGGTAATGAGCATGCCCATGTAGAGCCACATGGTCTGGACATATATACCTTTGTCGCTCATCGTGCGAACCGACAATCCGTCTGACCGGAATCTTAGCCGCGCAGAGATAAGTCGACATGGCGAATCGGTATGCTGCATTGGCGGCAGTCTTGCTGCCATGGGCATTGTGCATCACTCCCGAGTTAGTCAGGCATGATCAATAAAACCCGCTCACAGCTGAAAGCAACAGGCAAATGCTATCAGCGCCTCGATACAGTCCTGCAATTCCGAATCCAAGTGGAGAATGGGCTTTCTATACAAGCACCAATTATTCTTGGGAAAAGCACGAGTCATCAACGACATGGAAGCTCTTGCATCTCACGACTGGCGATATCACTGATCTGCCATGGAACGCCAACGTCTCGGAAGCTGTCTGGGTTGGAGAAACCAATACCTCAGTCGTGTACATCAACAAAACCAACCACGACGTGCCGGGAGGTGTGACAATGTACACCCAAGATCTCGCTGATATCAAGGACGAGCCCAAACTAGTGGCATCATTGCCAGCGCCCTATGCCGGCCTGAAAGCCGTCAGCGCCTCTTCAGGCGATATCAATTTTGTGGTGTACTGCTTGGCATACGCAAACAATGGATCTGCTTATAACGAAAAGCTGGCAACGAAGCCTGCTCACAGTGGCAAGCTCTACGACGCGAATACCGTCAAATTTTGGGACGCTTACGTCCCTCAGGAGCGAAATGCGATTTTTTCTGGCGTGCTCAGAAAGAGCAGTAACTCTTCAGGCTATACCTTCGACGGAACAACCAAGAATTTGCTTCGGGCCCTCAACTACACTGTCACGCGACCAGAAAGCCCTCTGCTGTTCAGTCAAGGCGACACCAGCACATACGAGTTGAGCCCAGATGGATCAATGGTGACTTTCTTGACCTTGGCCCCAGAGTTGCCCAAGGCGATTCACTCTGTCAGTTACATATACCTCGTACCTCACAACGGCTCTTCTGCTCCAGAGAAGGTGAATGGTCCTGGGAGCAAAGCACCAGCCAATGCTCAGGGTTTCACCTATCCCGCCACATTCTCCCCGGACGGCAAGAAACTCGCCTATAGTCAACAAGATGATCCCCGTAATGGATGGGATCGTTTCAAATTGTACATCGCGGATGTGGACAGCAAGGAAGTCTATTCGGTGGCAGCAGATTGGGATTGGTCCGTGAATTCCGCAAAGTGGGCGCCTGGGGGCAAGGAGCTCTATGCTCAAGTAGATTACTACGCAGCAACGCGGGTGTTTATCGTTCCCACAGATGCTCCTGCTGATTATCAGCCTATAAACATCACAGGCACCACGCGAGTCAAAGACTTTTACATCCTTCCGGACGGCAGGGCGCTCGTGACAGCAGATGCCGCTTGGGCATCTTTCCTCCTCTACACAGTGACTCCAACCGGCGACGCTCACTACTACTACAAATCAAATGAGCGAGATCCGGAGCTCGTTGGTCTTCGCCCAGAAGACATTGACTCATATTGGTACGAAGGCACACTTGGGGATAAGCAACAAGCCTTCATTGTTTACCCGACGAATTTCGACCCCAAAAAGGTTTACAGCATGGCTTTCATTATCCATGGTGGTCCACAAGGATATTCTGGAGACCTATGGAATACCAGGTGGAACTTCAGAACGTGGGCTGATCAAGGATACGTTGTCGTGCTTCCCAACCCCACGGGTAGTACAACGTACGGCCAGGGATTGATAGACCGCATTATAGGCCAATGGGGAGGCTTGCCATATGAAGACCTCGTCAATGCTCACAAATACGCGTGCCAGAATTTCAAATACATCAACTGCAGCAACTCGATCGAAGCGGGAGCTTCGTATGGCGGCTTCATGACCAATTACATTCAAGGCCACGATCTCGGGCGCGAATTCAAAGCTCTCGTCACGCACGACGGCATCACGACCACGTACGCCCTTTACGGAGAAGACGGGACTGATGGGATTGACCATCAATTTACCGGCTACCTCTGGAACCAAACCAGTCGCAGAGTCTTCGATGCCTGGGACCCGTTGAAGTATGCGAGCAATTTCTCCACCCCGCACTTCGTGATCCATAGCGAGAACGATTACCGCATTCCAGTCAGTGAAGGTATTGCCTTGTTCAACGCACTGCAGGTGCTTGGGGTGCCTTCGAGGTATTTGACTTTTCCTGACGAAGGCCACTGGGTGCTGAATCAAGAGAATAGTTTGTTTTGGCATCAAGAGGTTTTCAACTGGATCAACTATTGGACAGGCAAGATTGACAAACTGGATGACAATGTAATCACGCAGTGAGAGCGATGCTGCTGTGGAATTTCAGATGATTGTAATTCTGTGGGCGGGTACTTGAGAGAGTATGCAATCTTGACTACCTCCGTTTTTGTGCCCACTCGGTGTTGGACTGGACGTCCTTGCTGACGAGCAAAATATTATGACCGGAACTTTCTGTACCGGTCGGCAACTTTGCTGAAAGCCCTTGAGACGGCCTGATAGCTCTTATTTCTACGCGTATTCGGTGATAAGGCTCCCTTGCGGTCACTCGGCTCGAGGAGAGGAGCTGGAGAGTCTAGGGCTAAGTTTTTGCTCTCTGAGAAAAGCCCATCTGATGCTCTGTCGTCGTGTGGCAATGCTAATGGTTGGGATTTTCGGTCAGTATCCGCTTCATCCGCCTTGGTCTCGACTCGTGGTGCGAGCACAATACACCGCGTAGCCTGTGCAGTCTCCGAGATCTCGACACCAGCCATGTGCGATGATATTGATGACCCGCACGAAGAGCTAGCGTCTGATATGCTTCGGCAGCTACTAGCTGAACTGCCTGACCACAGTGCGGCTAGCCGGTCGAGATGTACTCTGTCCTCCGCACGAAATTGCATGTACGCTGCTCCTGTCGGTGGTTCGTATCGATTGACGCTGGTGAGCGGACCGAGACTGGCTCTGTATCGACGCCGGCGATCCAACGCAGTATCATGTATCGATGTTGCACTCACAGAGTGATTTAAACCCTTTCTGCCAAAAGGATCCGATTGGCGTCTTTGTAAATGCTGTTCCGCCGTCGTGTTGTTGGCAGGTATGCCAGAGAGAAGACGCTGACTTAAGCGCTCCATACTCTGCAGCGTGTTGCTTTTCAGGATCATCACAGTATTTTGCAAGCTCGTGAGATCGAGAGCTTCGCTTTCGGAACATCTCGCGGTTTGCAGGGCATTGATAACTTGTACTTGCAAGTGAACCATAATCGCGCTGAGTTCTGACATGGCCATCGAGTCTCCAATAGCAAAGCGCTTCTGTAATTCGCGTTGTCGTCTGTTCAAATCGGACTGGCAAATATTGGCAGCATCAAACAGGGTGTTCTGTAGCGTCTTCTCGCCCAGTGGCAGCTCAAACTCGGTCTCTGCGATTCGCCTGCCGCCAATCCTCTGCTCCCACACTGCTTCCAGAATATCGGCCCCACCACGCAATGCTGAAACAATGGCGGTTATGCATTGTTCGACTCCAGCCATGGGGGGCATGTCGACTTTGCAGCTGTGAGTGCCGGTTCTTGGTTCCGAAGTGTCTTTAGGATCGTATCGTGATGTTGAGCAACAAGTCTTGCATGCAGATCAAGAAACGAACACTCCGTGAGAGTATAAATGTGCGGTCAGTGACACTTACCTGTGAACCCCTGCGAGCCGTATGCACTCTGCTCGAACTAGTAGCCAATTTGCAGCCCTGTGCTGAATGGGGACAAGCTCTGTGGTACCAAACACGATTGCTCTGCGGCTCAACCCCGAACAAGTGGCCACATGACTGTTCCTCGTCAATCAGTGGTACCTGGTGCCATAAGCTGCATCTGACGTGTCGTGAAATACCGCTGATGTCTCCGCCTTCCACATAGTGTCTCGATGTAACCTGAGCTGCGGCCATCTCCGAACACGTCGCACGCAGCATCATGGTGTTGAATCTGCAGATGCATTGTGTGTACCGCTGTCTTCCAATGTTTCTGGCTCGTGGCTCGGGCGGTCCACTCGTGAAAAGGGACGGCAAAGTTGAAGAAGGGTCGAATGTCTTGGCACTGAATTGTTGCTCAGCTCACCCAAGCATCCCTGGTGGCGGACTGCGACTTACGACCGATCCACACCATGTCTGACTCTCAGCTTCTTTCGCTTCTAGAAGAGCTTGTTGAATGTATTGCAGACTTCATCGCAGTGGACAGCATCGTGAACTTTGGCCTGTCATGCTCGGCAACATTTCGTCACGTCAAGCATCGACTGGAGCGGAATCGAAGGTTACACGCAGAATACACGATTCAGCACGACAGACCACCTTTGCGGTCTTCGACTCTTCTCCGTACAGCTATCAATGATCCGGATGCCATCTGGCACCTACGAGCTTTCGAATCATGGGGAGTCAGACCTGGATTCGATAAATGGAAGTCATGGTCATTCGAATATGGCATTCCTGAAGACGACTCCGACGAAAGTCCCGAGCCATACGAAGATCATTCCATGTTGAATGCAGAATTCTATGCGCCAAGTGAATTGGTAGGCTACAGGATGATCATGATGGACAAGCTGCACATGTCTGCAAATGATGTCTACAAGTGGACGGAGAACATTCGAAATGGCTGGGATGAGCCTCTCAAGGGCATGCTATTTGCGCTCGCACCAAGACTCGATCGCCTCAATTTCATTGCGTACGCTTCTGGGTGGCAAGTGGTATCTTGCAAATTGCTGACAGTTGGCATAGGTATGACTCGTGGCAAAGCGACGACTTCCGCCCAGAAGATCCCCTCAGTTTCCTTTGTGCGGCTATTCGAGCTGTGTACGACTCGTTACAACTTGATGCCATATGGCCTCCAGGGTTTATGTCCTTGCGAATGGTCTCCATATGCAGTCCGACAGACTTTAGGCACCCTCATGATGCATTTTACGCGAATCCGTCTCGCGTTGCTCCGCTATTTCTGCTTCCAAATGTCAAGATCATAAACCTATCACTTATAGGATACGACGAGGACCCAGATCCGGATTTTTCCTTGCCACCGGATAGTTCTTCCGTGGAGGCGCTCGGCTTTCGCTGCGTAGACATGACGTTGCAGGCGCGTATCAAATTCGTTCAGGCGTGCCGGCGATTGTACAGCTTCAAATCCGTGAATTCGAGGATGAGCTCCAGCGAGGACCTCGACCTCTGGCATGTCCTTTCTAAACGGCATGGCGAATGGCTCGAGACTGTGTCTCTGGAATCCTACCAAGCAGTCATGCCTCATATTTCGATTTACTTCCCTATGCTCAAACACCTCGACTGCCTGAGGGAAACTGACTGGGTCCGGGAGTGTATGTTCTCTATACCAGAAGTCACATCTCGATATCCTAATGGAAATACCGCATTCCAGACTGAGATCGAGGAGGATGACGCAAATGTGCATCCAGTAGAGCTCCGTGAAATGTTGCCATTCACTATTGAGCGTCTGAGTCTTTCTGTGCCCCTGACAGGCATGGATAACGCAGATGTGGACAGAGAAATCCTTGGTGCTCTAGCAGATCTCGCAGAAGACGAACGCTTCACCAGTCTCAAAGAAATATGCTTGTATCATCTGAAGGGACGACACGGCATCACTCCTCCTCCGGACACGAACGCTGACCTCGTCGCTCGACTTCACATGCGCAACATCCAAACTCACCTATCTTGCGATGCGGCCGAACACAAGAGACTTCATGAACACGGAGATCCACTTTTCTTGGTGAACGAGACAGACCCAAGAGGATTCGTTGTCGACGGGTGACAAGCTATTCCATTGGTGAATTAGAAACACATACTGGGTTGGATATTCAATCATGCTACACAAACAAATTAGGCACCCTCAAGACGTCACCACCACCGAGGTCCCAATACAGATCTCGTCCCGATTCGTCTTCTGCCAAATACTCAAACAACTCATCAACGCTACAATGCTCCACGCAGCTCCCAACTGCCCCGTCGCACCAGCACCTTGAAATTGCAATTCTCCAACACCATGCATGGTCTTCCAGCACTTGGCTCGCGTCCAAAGCGCCACGACCTCTGGCGACGACGAATCGTCCGAAGGCGGATCGCTGACCGCCGCCGCACCACCATCGCTCACATCACCAGATTCCTTGCTGGTCACTTCTGTGCTTTCCAGTGACGAGAGACGCACAAGATGCCAGGTCGGAGAATTGATTGCAAGCTCCTTCGCCACCTCCCCTCTTGATCGTCGCCATTCGAAGCATTCGGTCTGGCCGTTCCCGACTTTCATGGCGAAGCGCCATTTCTTGTTTGTTCGGCTGATTCGTCGCAGAATCTCGATGTGAGAGCCGAGTGTGATGTGGTATTCGGTTCTGCGATGTCGTTCTTTGGACGAGGTTGCGAGATGGTTTCCTTCGCTGTCGGAGAGGATCAGATTCCCGTAGTAGCAGTTCGGAAGCGTGATGGTGTATAATGGCGATTCGGATGTGAAACCTGGCTCGTTGAGGGAGAGAGCTGTCAGGCCCATGGCGATGAGGTTCGATTTCCAGACATTTTGGTGGGTGACCTCCAATGTCACGGGGAGAGGTGTGCCGATCATTTTATTCACAGTTCTCTTTTTTGCGTTTGCTCTTTCTCAAGATGACTTGTACGTCTGTATGTCTATGGAGCCGAAGCGAACCGCTCAGAATACGGCGCCCCTATATATCTATTGTCCAATGCTGCGGCTCTACATTCGATGTTTGCGCCACTGACTGCACATCACATCTGACGCCTCTCGCCTGCGCATGGCTCATAACACATACAATATTGCATTGCGCATGCGCGAAGAATCAGCAATGAGATCATCGCAAAACAGACAGTGGTACAGCAGAGCTGCACAATGCCACACAGCCATGCCACACGAAGGTTAATCCTCTTTCGGCCTTAGCGCGCATCCTTTTGGTGAAATACGAAAACGAAAACCTGCGTCACTGCTGTCGAAGTGCTTGGCAGGATTGGAAGGAATGATGTCGCCGGCGAAGACCACGTGCATGTCTTCACTGCCTGGTCCATTCGGCACATGTCATTGGTAGCGTATTCGCATCTCGTCTGAGGCTGGATCGCATAGCCTGCCAGTTCATTCCGGAGATGCGCCAAGTGAGGCTTGCAGCATCGCTGTGTCCGCTGCCGAGGACATTGACATCCCGCTGTAGACTCATATAAGACTGGCGTTACCAGTGCTTGCCATGGTTGAGGGAGCCAGATCAATAACTTTTGAGTGATAGAAAGCACAATGCAAAGACTTACTTTTTCTGCCTCTATCCTTTTATGTTCGGTGCCATGGGCATCTGCAGATTTTATCGACATACCAACCTATCCCACCCCGAGAGACCTCTCGAGCGAAGACAGCATTGTGTCTGGAGCATGGAAAAACCTTTCGTCGATCCTCGATGCGAACCTCCAACGAAATGCGACCAGCGACGACGCGACGAATTATCTCGCAGGTCTCGAGAATGTGACGTTCTCGATGGGACTGTTCTCACTCCACGATCCGGAAGCAACGACACATCAGTATCACTACACATCTCCTCAGATTGCCGAATCGGAATATGGAACCAAGCGGGTTGACGCAGATAGTATCTATCGCGTCGCCAGCGTGTCGAAGCTCATAACGGTGTACGCGGGACTGCTTGGAATGAGCGATGAAGATTGGGACACACCACTTACTGAATACTTTCCCGGCCTGAGAAATGTCACTGCTAGGACCGAACTCCAGGATGCACCTCAATGGAATATCATTACACCTCGTGCCCTATCGAGCCACACGAGCGGCATTGGAGCGAGCGGTATCATCGCGGATCTACTCGTGGGATTGGTCCAGGCAGCCTTGACTCAAAATGCGACTCTTAGTGGTCCAGAACTGCAGGCGGCGGTGAATACTCTCGCAGCCCAGTCAGGCCTTCCATCACTTCCGATCGAATCGTTTGTGGATCCTTGCACGGTAACGAATTGCAACTCTAGGGGTGATTTCATTGATTCTGTCAAGCCATACCCTCCAGTTTTCCAGCCCTGGACCACTCCTGGGTACTCCAATCTGGGTATGTTCATCCTAGGCCAGGTCATCCTAAATGTGACTGGCAAGAGCTACACCGACTACGAAGGCCTGTATGGGCAGTCCATCTTTGAGCGACTGAACATGTCATCGAGTTATGTCAATGCGCCAACGGCCGATGATGCCTCTTTCAACCGCTCTGTGGTCGCCAGCCCTCTGGCAAATAATTGGGATTTCCCATTGAATAGCCCAACGATTCCTTCGGGCGGCATACTCTCCACACTGAACGACCTGAACAAGCTCGGCGTTGGCATCTTGAACCACACTCTTCTGTCTGCCGCAGCCACCAGAAAATGGATGAAACCAGTCACGCATTCGGCGAGCTTGACCTATTCGGTCGGTGCGCCCTGGGAGATAGTCCGATACGTGAGCCCGTCCAGCGGAAAGGTCATCGACATCTATACGAAGCTCGGCGATTCGGGGTCATACTCTGCTATGTTGGGTTTCATTCCCGAGTATAACGCCGGCTTCTCCTACCTGAGTGGCTATTTCGTGGCGCCCGGCACGGATGGGCGATTGCGGGACAGGACTGCACTTGGCACCATCAACGAGCTGGTGGAGATGGTGATACCGGCTCTCGAAGCTCAAGCCGAGAAAGAGGCCGCAGCGAACTTTGTTGGAACATACAGCTCTGCGCATGACAGCGGCAATTCAAATGTTGTAATCGCACAGCGCACGGAGGCCGACGTGGTCAGCGGAGCAGGTGCGGGCCTGTACATTGAGCAATGGACCTCCCATGGCGTAGATGGGCTCCCCGTCTTCGCTGGGCAGCTTCCGCGCCTCTTGCCGGCGATGCAACAAGCCGACGCTGCTCCAGAGGAAGTGATATTCCAGGTTTCCCTCTCTCCACAATGGAGTACGTACGCCACGGCCGGTCTGGGCCCGTTCACAGGCTTCTACGACAGTAACTTTGCTTGGCTGTTATTCGACGGCAGCGAGTACGGCGGGCGGTATGGAGGACAGGGGATCGGCACGTTCGTGTTTGAGCTGGATTCGCGGGGTCGAGCAGTTGCGGTGACGAACGCGGCCACAGGCGCGAGATTGGAACGTGAAGCGTGATTGAGGGCTGGGCTGGTCAGCATATCTGCGACAGTGAAATGGGCGTGAGTGATGGAAGTAGGCCAGTGTCGAGGATATAGACCTCGTCTTAGTAAGCGTGGCGTCTTGTCCGAAAGTTGAGCATCTCGTTCTTGTTGTCGACGCTCCAAAAACGACGGTATCTGCAAGGTGATTGGTGAGGCGGCGTTCCTTGTACATGGCCCGCTGGTTGGTGTTTGCAGGCCAAGAGATGGCTGCTCTGTTGGCACACGTGTGGAAGGTCAAGGTGTTTCAGGGCACTGGCGGGTGAAGGCCGCTGGGCTGGCTGCAGGCAAACAAGGTTCTCGGGCAGCCCCCGGACAGCGCCTCGTTATCTCAAACGACGACCTCTTCTGCCTCTCACTGGGCCTTCGCAGATTTGCACCAATTCTTGCACTCTTCCGATGCAGCAATATGAGCCTGCAGCTGCCCCTCGTCTCAACCCAATCAAATCCTCCGACTGTCAATCTGCGATGATACAGCTCGGCGGCGGATAGTGCATCGCGACCAGCATCAACCTCGTGCGCTGTGTGACAGCCTTATGCATCCTCCGACGACATGGATCGCTGAGACCCAGACCCGCTGCCGTGCACGGGAGTCGACATGCGGGAAGGGAGGGTCCTGGCATTCATTTCCTGCACACACGCCTCGTGTCGTCCTGTCCGCAGAGCGCAGGACCAAACGACGTCCACTGAAGCGCCCAGCCAGTCTGCTGCCCGTCCAAGATTCGCTCTCATGTCCGTCTGATCCCTCGTCCCTCCGCACTCTCACATCTTTCTCATATCCGCCGGTTTTTCCTCATTCGCTTCTCTTTCGCTCATTACGTTGCTTGTTTCTGCTATTGCCTGAGCCGCTCGTCTGGATATGAGCTAAAGCGCATACACATTGATAACGACTGTCGCAGCTTCAGCCCGGCGCATTCGACGGTGGCAAAACTGACCCACGAACTCAAAGATCGACTCGTTCGGGAATCCGCAAGCGTTGATTTGGAGGCTCGACTTGGACCCGGAACGCGTGTCGCACATCTCGTTTGAAGTCTCGACTCGATATGCCGTTTCTCCTTCGCTCCAGCTCGAAGCGCGCACATGAGCGCACGAGCGTGGACGACGGCGCAAAATCGGAAAACATGGCCAGAAAACCGGCCACTACCCAAGCGCACGCATTGAGTGACGAAATGGGCGATCAGACTCTCGCATGCCCATGCAGCACCATGGATCGCCCCAATTCGGCCAGTGCTGAGAGAAGACGGCTGCAGCGCAGTCGGCCACCGATGCATGCGAACACCAGAACATCCAACGACGCTAGTCCACTGCCAAAATGCAGCCGGGACCTGGGACAGCAGGTGAGAACCATAGAATACACTGCGGGACCAGACGTATTTTCCTTTCCGACACCTTCGCCTCGCATGCCGCCACACAGCGCAACGATTAGCAGACGCCATCACACATTGACTGCCTTGCCTTCGGTGTCGCCGCAGTGTCCGACTGGTACTACGTCGCGACAACTGCACTCACCGGTTGAGACACCTCACATCGGAGTCGCACTGGGAAGCCCGTCGGAGGCACCGCCAGCGTGGGGCAGGTCACATACTCAGGACGCGATTGCGACCAGACGGACTGCGGGACTACCGCCCTCCCGATCGCCGCCGCCTGTCCCAGAACCTGAGAGAACGGATACGATGATTTCTGTGCCGAAACAGAAGAAGATATCGAGTTGGAAGACGTTCAGCAATCTCTTTCGCAGCAAGGCCACGGCCGAGCCTTTGCATAAAGCCAAACCTCAGCGCCCCGCGAATGTCGAGCCACCCATCCCCGAAGTGCCCCTGGCAGAGCTTGAAGCAGATCTCGGGCCGCCTGCTAGATCACAGACGCCTCTTTCGTGCTTATTTGCGCCCAGTCCCGGTTTACCTAGACGTCTTGATCCATTCGACGAGGCGCAAAGTAGAGCTCCATCCAGGCAGGAGCAGCCCTTTGATGCCGGTCATCGCACTTCGGCTGTGCCGAGAGGCCTTGCTCTGCGAGCGAGGGGAGGCACACCAAGCGCATCGCCGAAGATACAGTCGCATGGAATGTGGCGTGCCTCTCAGGACATGTTCAGACGTCCTGGGCGATGCAATGATGAGCCTGCGCACAGTGAGGAGGCTCGTGACGAGGTACCGGAGCCGATGCTACCCACTCCTCGACTCGACCTAGATCTGCCTGGGGTGGAGTTCCCGCGGTTTAGCATCATGTTTGAAAAACAACTATCCTTCGGTTCGAGGCCCTCGATCTTGGAGAGGAGGCAAAGCAAGTTGCAAAGGACTCAATCGCAGAATCGAACAGAAAGCGGCGAAGGTCTTCAGGTCGATACCAACGGCCGTGGGATCTCCCGAAGCATGACTTCGCCGTCCTTCAAGCGACCCCTTTCGATTGTTGTCGAAGCAGATCAAGCAGCGAAAGACGAACCTGTGACAGCATTACAACGACTGCGACCGCCCATGCGCTCAGTAACAGCGCCAGTGGGAACTATGTCGCCGATTGCAGCCACCTTCATGCAACCACGACAGGAACCTCAACCGAGCAGCTCGCCCGAATCGCAAGGGTCTGCATTTTACAGCGAGAACTCGCTTCCTCCAACGCCTACAACCGTCACCACGTGCACAGATACTGAGTCTGCCCGACGTATGCTTGTTGATGCTGAACCACTTTGGAAACCTCCAGCTGTGGTGCGAAGCTTTTCTCACCCTGCTCATGTGAACATCGATTGTGCATTTAGTGATGAAGATGAGCATCTCACAGTCCATCGCGCAGACGAGCCGTATCCACGTGTCAAGTCACCAGAAGACCTCGAGCGACAGATCGTGCAGGTTAGCGTTGCACGGCAGGTCAGCGTCAGTCGTGCGAGAACACGAGTTATGAAAGCTATGGAGGGCACCGCGAAACCAGCTGCTGTTCCATTGCGGCCACGGATCATCGAATTCTCAAAGAACCGCAAGTCCGCGGCAGGTGTACTTGACGATGCGTCGGCTGATTGTGAAGAGGCAATGCCCGAGAACGCGGCTGCGCACTCTCGAGCGGCAAGCCTGGCTTTCGAAGAAGCGAAAAGAAGGAGTGTCATGAGCACAAAGAGCGCAAAGAGCGCTCTGGAACAGGATGTGCCTGATGTGCCTAGTCTTAAGCCCGGCGCAGACAACAACAAGCCTGATACCACGACTGCGAGCGCAGAAAACGAGTCAGAGCCACCCAGTGGCTAACTTAGAAGCTGGTTTCCCAGCTATGCGATGATTCATGATCATATTCTTTGCTGCTAGACAGCGATGACCGAGAACCCTACTGTTGAGCAGAGTGCCATTTTGCTCTGCGAGCGTCTACTGTTGAGAAGAGAGTGTGTTTGCTCTGCGAGCGATGTCAGAACAGCACGGGACCAATTTCATACCGGGTAGAAGTGGGAACAGCTCTTCTTTCGTTGATATAAATTTAGAATGTTTATTGCGTGTTTACGGAATCTGTGCATTGAGCATTTGACCATGTTGTGCGTGGACGTCTTGCATCGAAGGCGAACTTCTTGGTTCTTCGAGTGCCACGGCCCGTCGGGCATCGGCTCCAAGATGTGCCGAGTCGATCGGCATTGGCGCGGCAGGACCGCGAGCTCATCCATCCAGAGCTCATTCCAAGCTTGACCTCAGGCCACTGAACATCCACATTCAACAGCCAAGCTTCTGCCGATTTAGTTTCCCATGGTGTTCGTCCAGACCTGACGGGACGTTCGTGATCAGAATGGATGAGAATATGTCGGACGCAGACGCAGCTCTGCCAACAGCGCAACCCGAAGCGTTCGCAGAGGAGCGTAGTCAAGAGCAAGCGTCTCGAGATATCGATGTCCCGTCGGATTCTACAGCGCTGTCTTCGGTACCGCCGACGGATTCAGAGCATAAGGAGTTCGATAACATCGTCGTTGCGTCTAAAAAGTCAGCATCAGCCGAACACAGCGCGAATGTAGAGCAACAATCGGCCGAGCAAGCTGGCGAAGCCACTGAGGAAACCTTTCACAAAAATGACGAGGGAAGCCTGGAGACGACAGTATCAGGAACCATTCAGGATCCTGCGCTGAGTGCGCCGACGCCCGACGAGTTCACCGTCCCTGGTGCTGACGCTAATGGAAGTGCAAACAGCACGCCAAGAGGTCGGGGACGGGGTCGTGGCGGTCGTCCTCGAGGCAGCCGCGCATCAAATGTGGTCGCTCCACACAATGCATCGGATGATACCACATCTGTCAACCCGGATGGCACTCCATACACCGGACGGAGTCGCGGCAGAGGCAGAGGTGGTGGTCGACCTCGAGGAAGCCGTGCAAGAGCTGGTGGTCGAGGTGGCAAGCGAAAGAGGAATGACGAGGACGATGAAGACGGCGAAGACACCGATTCCAGTGTCGAAATCACGCCCATAGCGACCGAGACACGATCGGGACGTTCAGTACAGAAACCGACAAGCTTTGTGCCGCCACCTCCTTCGCCTAACACGAACAAACGAAAACGTCCATACAACTATCGCAACCCCCTAGCCGCAGTCTGCAAGGTATGTTTGCGTGGTACTAGTCCTACCAGCAATCCCGTTGTTTTCTGCGATGGATGCAATGCGCCTTATCATAGGTGGTGCCATAAGCCGCCGATCGACCAAGCTGTGATCGACAAGGAGGATGCGGAATGGTACTGCCAACAATGCGCAGCAGCAAGAGTAGTCCCAGTTCCGGTCGCTGAGGTGGCGAGCTTTGTCAGTGTCACTGGAGCCAGCGAGGATCAGCGACGAAGATATTTTGCTGCTCTTCCACAAGGCCTGTTAGTGACTTTACTGGTCAAGGCCACCACCTTCCGGCCGGATCTTCCTGTCTTCGATCCGAAGTTCAAGGAATTAGTGGCGGCCTCGCATTCCAATGGTCATCTTGAGAACACTGCTGCTGAATCCTCATTGAATGGCGCAGGCGATGTTCGCGGCAACACACAGGCGGTTGCCGCTGCGCCCAACGATACTCTTTTAATGACCAAAGCAAGCGCGACTTCTGAGGCTACATTTGGCGCGACCCGACTCAACAGCATGATACAGCCTCGCAAATCCGACAGTAAAGGACCGGCGCCTGACGATGCAACTTACACAGATGATGTGCACCCTGAGAACTATCCTCGTCCTGGTCAAGGGTTGATGAGTACTTTGCCTCCTGAGACCGAAGATCTCGAGTGGCTGGTTGATGACGACGATAAACATGGTGTATTCACACACCTGTACCACGAGCCGACGAGGGCACCGCCCCCTGTTCCTACCTCCAGCGGTGGTGATGGATTGGTCTGAAGTGGTATGAATTGGTGTCAATGGGAAGGATTATGACAACTTGTAACATTATGAGGGCTTCAACGCGATGCTATGGGTCCAAAGGGTGACGAGTAATACGTCGTGCGAGTACACTGTATGAATATAATAATATTCTGTCACAAGTCCGCTCTGTGTGTGTGTGAGAGAGAGAGAGAGCGTCATACTCGCACCTCGTTGTCTGGCGTGGCAGACGCAGTGAGATGGTTGTATATCTCTTTTACCGTCATGCACTCCCCATACCGACTTTTCAAACCCTCCTCGCGATCTTTAGTAACAACGATGTCTAAATCACTCGACTGAAGTCCAGCCAGTCCAGCCGCCATCCTCATACACTGCATCTTGATACCGAAATTTCCGCCAAAAGCTCCACAACCCCACGGCGGGATCTGGATCTTCATCGATGCTCCACCAAGACATTTGGCTCCGGCGAACGCAGCATATAGTTTTCGCACTTCTCGTTCCACATTTCCCGGCCTGAGATCCGGCAGCTCCCCATCGGCGCTATCTTCGACATCGAGTTCCAGCGCGTCAGCGACGATGTAGTGTACGCGGGGCCGTTCTTTGGGGGTGAAGAGTCGTGTCATTTGTGCTCCGCGGCCGTGTCCGGACCAGGAACTGTGGGCCCAGAGGTTGGATGTGATGACCACTTCGTCTGCTCCTAAGATGGGTTTCAATATTGAGACAAGGGCTAGAGCGGGCGATTGTCCGACTAGTCGTTCTTCCTGTGTCCCATTCGGACCGGGTCCTGGCTGTGAGTGAGCGGCGACAAGCACGTAGTGGTTGGGAGAGTAGTCTGGTGGGAAATTTTCTGAGGGTGTTTCGACGATGCGGACGGGTAAATTTGGAGCTGGGAGATCCGAGGTCGTTATCTCGGGCATGTTTGCTGAATTGAAAAGATGGAATTGAGCTTCTCCGTGCGGGTCGGTCTTCGTATAACCTCCTTCTGCGAAGTGTTGGAAGAGTGTTTGTAGATATGCTTGAGCGGTGTTACCAGTGTTATAAAAGAGTTCCGCGAAGCCTGGACGGCCCCATTCGGTGCCCTGTGGCTTAGATAGTGTTCCGAGAAGCATATGTACTAGTAGGATATCGATTTGCTTGGAGCTTAGGGTGATGGATATTTGTTCTGCGCATAGTTGTTGTAATTCTATTGACTCCAATAACTTTGTCCTGTGTGAAGGCAAATTGGCATAATGGGACTTTGCTGTTTCAACGGTTGATGTGGGAGAGAGCAAAGGTCGTCACGGGCATTGGGTCATTAGTGGGCAAGTAGCGGACAAAACCGAATAATGTGAGAATCAGTCTGATCGTGGAAGCGATTGAAGACGTGGTTTGCATGCGGCTGTGCTATGCTGGTATCATGCCATGACACTTTTTCCTGCGCCAGACGTTCCGTGATATCGTACTTGTCATCATCCCTCCCAACGCCAAACTTGAATCGCATCACTTCCAATTTTGAGCACAGAATACGTCTATTTCTTCTTGGACTCCTCCTCCTCTGCCTTGGCCTTCGCACGCTTCTCGCGCTTGCCCTGGAGACGAGCATCGGAACGAGCAGTGCGGAGCACACGGTAGGCGTTCTCGGTCTGTGGGTAGTCGGAGATCTTGCCCTCCTGGACGACAACCTTGTTGTCGATAGGGAAAGCCTGCTTGGTGTGCTTGACCTTTCCATCGTGGCTGGACTCGCCGATCTGCTTGGCAGCATCGACCTCGTCCTTGGAGGCATCGCCCTTCTTTGGTGCCTTGAGCTTGCGTGGGAAGAGCACAAGGCGCTGCTTGTACTCCTTCAGGCGGGCAACGTTGGCAGCCAGGGACTCGTCGGAAAGGTTCTGGCGGCGCGGGTCGACAGCGATACCGATGGTAGGCGCCAACTTGCGTGGAATGCCAGCCTCCTGCTCATGCGGTCAATGTCCATTCTTATGCTATGTCTTCTGTACTCCATCTCATACCTTCAGCTCAGCCAGCGAGAAACCACGACCAGCACGAACACGGCGGTTGTACTTAATGGTTGGGCAGCGGACGACAGGCCTCAGGCGATCCACTGGGCGTGGAGCGACCTTAGCGGCCTTCTCCTGGCGGGCATTGCGTCTGCGCTGCTTGCGACCGGGCTAGATCGAAAATTCGAGGTCAGAACTCTAGGTTCATACAGTGCACTGCAGGCGCGCCAGCATTCATGATGAATGGGGAATTACCTGGTCGAAGTGCACGCGGACACGGCGTTGCCAGTCCTTGCGGAAGTCTGCGACAAGTCAGCTATTTCTCTTCGACTGCGTAAAATATGATGTTTGGGTCTTACGGTTGTACTGGATCTGCTGGTTGTGCTTGATCGCCTATGGAAAGGTCAGTCGCCATCCTGATCATGCCTCCAATGTGTCTGCGCATACCATTTTGTCGGTGTTGGGCGAAGTCCAGTATGTGCAGTCGACGTGACCTGTCTCGTCAGGAAGAAGTTCGAGCTGCAGAAATCCAGGTGTTGGTGCGCTTGGCATTCTGTGTCACATGATCATGGCTCGGCTAACACGACCCGCGGTCCCCGATTGCGACGACGCGCTAAGTCGCGTTTCGTGGCGCAAAGCGCGACTGAGTGGTCGTGTCCCGCTCGCCGTGCCCCTTCCACACAAACACCATACTTCTACCACCAATTGACTCCCAACACAAAACTTTTCTCGGCACTCATATGTAGACGAGACCATTTCGCAATGGCACCCTCTCGAGCAGACCGTCTCGCGCAGCTGCGTGCCTTGCGAGCGGCAGGCAAAACCGCGTTCGACGACTATGAAGTGCAGGAAGCCGAGTCCATATATGAGACTGTTGATGACGAGGGATATAAAAAGGTCGTGCGGAGTCGGCTGGACCGAGACGATTTCGTGGTGGATGACAACGGCGAGGGTTATGCAGACGACGGTCGCGAAGACTGGCAGGATGAAAGACAACCCATGTACGACAGCGAGAGCGAGGAAGATCTGCCCAAGAACAGCAAGGCTGGTAAGTTGTGCTTATTACAAGCAACGAAATTCTACTGACGCATGGCACCAGCCAAGCGAAAGCGCGAGGAGGACGCAGAGCGGCAGGAGAAGCTTAGCAAAGGAATCAGCAAATATTTCAACCAGAAACCCACCGCCGCAGCACCAAAACCAAAACCTGTCCGAACAGCCGAGGATGACGACTTTATGGCTGGTCTACTAGGTGAAGTCGACACGAATATCCAGCGGCCGACTCCATCCTATGGCAAGGCCATCAAGAGCAACGATCGTCGGAAAACTCGAGTCCTCTCACCTCCGTTGGAAGACAGAGAATCCACCCGTACTAAGCGTTCAGCTGCAGAACAGCATATGCAGTCATCACCTCCTACAGCCCATGCTGCTGTCGACGATGATTTCCCGATGCAGAATGACGACGACGTTCCTATGATGAGTGACCCTCTGCCTTCATCGCCTGTTGCCAAGGTAGTGGAGCGGAAAACTGCAATTAAAGTGGAAGAGCCGGAGGAGGAAGATTTGATGGAGATTGCAGAAGTCAAAGGCGGCTCAAACCTGAAGAGTGCAAATGTCAATATCCGAGGCAGCCGCCCGACACCAAAGCTCGAAAAGCCATCCTATCCTACGCCGGATAGCTCATCGCCCACGAGGCCCGGGGCGGATGATGTCGACATGACTGCAATCAACAACGTGGCAGCCAAGCTGAACATCATGAGCAGTCCTGCGCACGAACATGTTATGGCTGGCAAGCTCGATTCCAAGGATGCTCTGGAAGCTGATGGCTCGCTGAACTTTTTCTGGCTCGATTACACCGAGGTCAATGGCAGCCTTTGCCTGTTCGGCAAGGTGAAGAATAGGCAAACAGGGCATCACGTTTCCTGCTTTGTCAAAGTTGACAATATCTTGCGAAAGCTGTATTTTCTACCACGCGAGCACCGCCATAAACACGGGCGTGACACAAACGAAGAGGTTGACTTCAAGGATCTCTATGAAGAGGTTGACGGAATAATGTCCAGACACAAGGTGACAATGCACAAGATCAAACAATGCACGCGGAAGTATGCCTTTGAACTTCCTGGTATACCCAAAGAAGCAGACTATCTCAAACTCCTTTACCCCTACGACAAGCCAGCATTGCCCATGGATTACCAAGGCGAAACATTTTCGCACATTTTCGGCACAAATACAGCATTGTTCGAGCAGTTCGTGATGTGGAAGAATATCATGGGACCCTGTTGGCTCAGGATCGAAGGTGCCGACTTCAAGGCTGTCAACAACGCTTCTTGGTGCAAGCTCGAGCTACAAGTCACGAAGCCCAATGGCATCACCACACTGGGTGAGTCGGACAATCTCGAGGCTCCTCCATTGACAATGATGTCCATGGCCCTGCGGACCGTGTTCAACCAGAAGGACAACAAGAACGAAATCTTAGTGGCAAGTGTTCGGATTTTTGAGAACATTTCCCTGACGGATACGAAGCCGGCCGAGCAAATGCCACAGCGCGTCATAACAGTAATGCGTCCGCACGGGGATGCCTACCCAATGGGCTTCAAGCCTCTTGCGGAGAAAGAGAAGCACAAGATTCTAATGGAAAGGAACGAGATTGGCCTTCTCAGCAAGCTGCTTGCCGTCTTTCAAATGCACGATCCAGACTGCATCATTGGTCACAAATTGGACGATGTCGACTTTGGTGTACTCCTTGCGCGCATGAGAGAGCGAAAGACTCCTGGTTGGCATCGCATTGGACGACTGAAACGCGGTGACTGGCCAAAGAACGTTGGAAAGGGAGGCGGCAGCTTCTTTGCAGAGCGACACCTCGCTGCTGGACGACTTCTTGGAGATCTTGCCAATGACATGGGAAAGAGCATCATGACAGGCTGCCAGTCGTGGAGTCTGGACGAAATGGTTTCACTACATCTCAGCGGACACTCCCGGAAGGAGATGGATGCTGAAAAGGCTCTCGCAATGGCACAGTCAGGTGTTGGGTTGATGAACTACGTGAAGATGTGCGAAGTGGACACCTTCTACACTGCTGCTCTCGCCATCAAACGCCAGCTCCTACCACTGACCAAGGTGCTTACCAACCTGGCTGGTAATTCATGGGCCAGGACGCTCAGCGGAACTCGTTCGGAGCGGAATGAGTACATTTTACTGCACGAATTTTATCGCAACAAGTACATTTGCCCTGACAAGATCTATGGAAAGGGGCCATCAAACAAGAAGATCGAAGAAGCAGAAGAGGGCGAAGATGGTGCTGATACCAAGAAGAAGGACAAATACAAAGGTGGTCTGGTGTTCGAGCCCGAGAAAGGCCTCTACGACAAGTTCATCTTGGTCATGGACTTCAACTCACTTTACCCAAGTATCATCCAGGAGTACAACATCTGCTTCACCACAGTCGATCGCAGTGGCATCTCTGAGCAAGACGAGAAGGTTCCCGAGGTTCCCGAAGATACCTCTAACAAGGGTATTCTACCGAGACTGATTCGGACACTCGTGAGCCGAAGACGTGAAGTGAAAAAGCTCATGAAGGACAAGTCTGCAACAGAGGATCAACTGGCAACGTGGGACGTGAAACAAATGGCCCTGAAGCTGACCGCCAATTCCATGTATGGCTGCCTGGGCTACACCAAATCTCGATTCTATGCTCGGCCCCTTGCTGCTCTTACAACATCCAAAGGACGTGAGATCTTGCAATCGACAAAGGATCTGGCAGAATCGCAGCATGCTCTGCGTGTCATCTATGGAGATACCGATTCCGTCATGATCAACACCAATGTTGATAATATCCTTGACGCCCTGAAGATGGGCAAGGACTTTCAGAAGAGTGTCAACGAGCAATACGAGCTGCTTGAGATTGAGATTGATCACATCTTTCGACGACTACTGCTGCATGCGAAGAAGAAGTACGCAGCCATCCAAATGGTGGACACCGGTGACAACACGTGGAAAGAGAAGCTTGATGTGAAGGGTCTCGACATGAGGCGACGAGAGTACTGTCAGCTCTCCAAAGATACTTCAACGTAAGTGCGGCGCGTTGCAAACTCCGGACGATATGCTGATGATGTTACAGACAACTTCTCAACTACCTGCTATCCGGGGAAGATCCCGAAAAGGTCGTCTCTCAGATCCATGATCACCTCCGAGCGCTCAGCGAGCAGATGCGCAACAACGAGATTCCTGCTCACAAGTACACGATATACACGCAACTTGGCAAAGACCCGAAGGACTACCCCAATGGCAAGTCCATGCCAGCTGTTCAAGTGGCTCTCAAGCGCCTAGCCAAGGGGAAACAGGTAAAGGCCAAGGATGTCATGGCGTTTGTTATCTGTGGCGACAGCGAAGGGAATCAAGAGAAGGCGGCGCAAAATGCTCACGAGCTGGACGAAATCCTAGCCAAAGACAGTGGGCTTACTCCAGATGTGCAATACTACTTGCATAAGCAGATCCTTCCGCCAGTGGAACGTCTCTGTGCTCCTATCAGTGGCACCGACATCACAAGACTGGCAGAGTGTCTCGGCCTAGACACTTCCAAGTACCGCATCAGCGGCGCTAGCAAGTCCGCTGAGCAGAGCAATGAGATCACAACTTTGGAGAGCCAGATCCCGGATCACGTTCGCTTCAAGGATTGCGAGCCTCTCGGCTTGCTTTGTCTCGGTTGCAAGAATCACTTCCAGTATCGCGGACTCAACTACACTCCTCCGGACAATGAGCGACCACTTGTACCTCTCGGTGTCTTGACGAATGATGGTCTCGCCTGCCCTCGTGCAGAATGCAAGAAGCGCATTTCGACTCTGACCCTGACCGCCCAACTAGAATGTCAGATTCGACGACATACATCCCGCTACTACTCTGCCTGGCTGAAATGCGACGATCAAGCCTGTGGAATCCGAACGCGACAAATCTCCGTGTACGGCCATCGATGTCTCGGCCCCAATGGCCTTGCCTACGGCTGCACAGGCCGTATGTCGTTCGAATATAGCGAGAAGGCTCTGTACAACCAACTGCTTTACTTGCAAGGCCTGTTCGATGTTGACAAGTCGCTGGAGAAGATGGGTGCTGCTGGACTGATCAAAGTCGAGGGAGAATCAAAGGAGAAGGCGAAGATTCTGGCGGGGATGAATCGGGATCGGTTCGCGGTTTGTTGGGATGTCGTTAAAGCGTATCTGGATAAGAGTGGATGGGGTTGGGTTAGCATGGATTCGTTGTTTGGCTTTGCGATGAAGTGAGCGAGGAGCACGCATTGTGCGATGGAATGACTGGGTGTGGATACTGCGTGACTACTACTGGATACTGCGTGATGACACGGCGCTCGGAAATATATGACTGCTTATGGCAATTATCTTTTCATCAATTCTGGCTTTCATTCTTCGTTAATACTAGTCCGCTGGTGCTGGCAATACTGAGCGTCAATCAACTAAAGCTGTATTCAAATTGCTGATCCGTAGATTCTCCCTCTCTCGTTAGACGTATCTTAGGCACAATCTCCCATCATCATCATACATCACAAAGGAAATCTCTTCAATTACTCATCGCGCACGTCTTGAAGGCCCAACGCCTAGTACGCTTTCATCACCCAGGAAATTCGACACAAGCCCAGCATGGTCTGGATCCTGTCGAGCAGACTGCCGCGCTCTTCTTCTCCGCCCGGATTCACGATCGCCCCGTCTCCCCAACGCCGCATCACCAAAAGTGCTCATAACCACATTCGCGGCGTTTGCGACGAAGTTTTCGTTCATAAAATGTCCGTTGCCATTGTTGTTGAGGCCCCAAGCAGCTTCGTGAGCGGCGCGATGCCAGTCTCGAGGCGGGTCCTCGTCTTCTAGTTCTACTTCTACTTCTAGAAGAAGACCAAGCTGCATTCTGCGGGCGAGTTCGGCGTCGAGACGTTCTTGGCGTCGGCGTTGTTCGAGTTCTTCGTTGTAGGTTCGCTGTCGTCGGTATTCGGCTACGTAGCCTCCTGTGGGAGGCTGTGGGTCTCCTGATATGGGGATGCCGGCTGCGTTCATTACTCTTCGGTATACTACTTGGATCTCTTCTGGCACTCGCATGTCTCTAAGTCGGTCGGCATCTGGGAGATCCCGAGCGTTGAACCAGGGACATTCGCAGGTCTTCCACTTGGATCCGCAGATCATGCCTGGATGGTGTCAGCGATTGACTCAACTGTGCGCTTGTTATGAAGATAGGGAAACCAACAGAACTCAGCTGTGCAACGACAAGTCATGTGGTTGCAGCCTTCCTTCAGCTCGATCATCGCATGGCAGCTGTAGCAAGACTGCCAGCCCTCCTCCTTCCCCTTTTTGACGAGTTTTGCAATCTCTGGATCTTTGGGACAATCTGCAGATTTGTGCATCTTAGCACTGCATGATGTACAGACCTTCGTGTTGCACTTCGGACACACACCATACTTGCGGCCTTTCGTTACGTGAAAGTGTGATGGCTTGATCCACTCCCCACACTTCGGTGTTGGGCAATAGACTCTATTCCTAGTGTGGTATTCCTGGTATTTCTTGTTCCACAGCACTTTGAACTTCAAGTCGAACAGCTTGTCGACATGCTTGAGAGGAATGTGATCCTTGGTACAGCATCTTGGAGGCATATGTTGAGGATCTTTGACTGACATTTCAAAAACTCGCTTCAAACAGTCGTGACACATTCGGTGGCCACAGCTCAATTTGGCGGTCTTCGTAGATGGTACGTCGTCTGAGCCACAAGTCAAGCATTCTACTAAGCGTGGAGACGTCCGCGGTGGTTTCGTAGAGCTCCGCTGCAAGAACGATCCCAGAATTGATGACTGCCGTCTATCTCGTCTTTGCGTCGGTTTCGCCGGAGCGAGAGACTTCTCTGAGTCCTCCGATATTGCATCTAGCTTGGCCGAGCCGGTGCTTCCACCGGGAAGTGAATAAGGAGCGCTTGGTGTCCTTGGGAGTCCAACTTGCGAGATGCTGTCCTCGGGTCTCACTTCCTCGTCTGAAATTCCACGGCCTACCTCGGACCTGGCTCTTCGCATCGCGGCCGCATGTTGGGCGGGTGGATAGACGCTCTCTGCAGCAACGCGAGCGTGCTTACTCCCTTTGGCGGTCGTTCGTGTGGAATTCCTTCTCTTCCTTCGCTGGACGGCCACAGCTCGGGGCATGGACACGTTCGAAGAAGCCTGAGACTTGGTCGACGGCTTGATCCCGAATATCGACGACACTCGCCGTCGCCCGTCCGATGGCTTGCTGTAGTACTCTGCCCGTTTGCGTCGCAGCTCTTCGATGTCCGGCTGCGCCGCCACAGCTTCTTCGTCAGGCGTCTGTTTGTCCTTCGTCCATCTCGACGACTTCGCCCGATCTACCCGGGCGGACTTGCTGCCGCGACCGTTGCGCCCAATAACGCTCGCCAGCGCCATGACGCTGTCGCCCAGAGCATTTTCTGGTTCAGTCGCTGCACGCTGATGGAGTGCCCAAAAGAGCACTACTGAGCTGGCAGCTGCATGTCTCGCAGTGGCTGGGGCCCGTGCTCAGTCGACCGACCTCCCGCCCATTCTG